>WYDI02025949.1:16568-45130 GCA_009867235.2 Psittacus erithacus | reverse complement strand
GCAGCCACAGCTTCTCTGGGCACCCTGTGCCAGCGCCTCAGCGCCCTCACAGGGAAGAGCTTCTGCCTAAGAGCTCACCTAGATTGCTTTCATTAGATGCACAAAACCTAGATCCTGCGCAAAAACACCCACAGGAAGAGTTTGTTCTGCATCTAATGATGTAATTTCATTTATTTAATGGAGTAATTTATTCCACTGCAGTGAAAACAAGGATGTGCCTGAAATGCATCCCAGTCTTCAGAGCAGCAGTTCCAGCACACTTCCCACTTGCAGCAAGCTCATAGAAGAGCTCTGCAACAAAGACCTGTCAAGAAGCACCAGATCAGCACAAGCTCTTCAATATGAACTTCATGAGAAGAGAAGGTGGACAAGAGGAAATTCTCCTTCTAGCTAAAAGCAGGACCTTTTCACAGGAGCTGATAATGGGCCGCAGGCTTAGGCTTCCTCAGCTATATGGTTTTTCTGTCTCTGCTCTTTCCAACACCATCGAAGAATAAATAAGCAGAACATTTTTGCTCCTATTCCTTCAACTGGAAACCACCTAAAAACCTGAGTGCACAGTAACAGCCAGCAAAGCAAAGCAGCCACAAAGAAAAGGGGAAACGTGGAGAAGACTGAAATGCATATTTCATACCCTAAGTACAGCTACTCCTGCTGGTTGTTCAAGGGGGAAATACAGTGATAAATAAAATATTAACAGACCTGACCCTAACCCTAACCCTAACCCTAATGGCTGCCTTACAGGAAGAATCGTTTCTGTTCTGTTGTAGGTCTCACTGGGGAAGTGGAGGTGCCAGTGACTGACAACTGAATTAACAGGAATACCATCCCCAGCTCACAAGGTTGTGTTCAGTTGCTTGAAACCTCTTCCTGTTCCATGCTGAATATCTGCCCTCAGCCAGGATCTCTAGGAAAATCCTACTAACTGAGCTGGTTTGGATGATGATGTCGGTGGCATTTCAACACAACTGTTTATCAAATCCTTGCAGATCAGTTCCTGCAGCACTGGCATATTACAGAGCACAAGTCGCTCAGTAACAATTTGATGAAAATAATGCTCACTGCAATGGTTCTGCCAAGCTCCTACAATCTCATGGATGCACGATACTGAGAGCAGGAAGAATTCCTCTCCTGTGGTCTCAGTGGTGCTACTGCCAGCACTGAGTAGAACAAAGAGGAGGAAAAAGCTCACCCAGAACAATGGGGAGCAAAATCTGTAATTGCAATTATTTGGACTGAAAATGCACAAGGATGAGTTCAACAACTCTGGTCTTATATTCCATATATGGAACTTAAAACAAGGCGCTCTCACCCTTTTCGGTGTTCGTTCTATAGGTACTGCCAGCAAAAAGTTACACTAGGTCTCTACCTCACTGGTTCAATATGCTCAATCATAGAATCTGATTAAAGTAGGGTTCAACATGGCACCTTAGAATGTGCTTCCAGGGGTTCTTTCAGGAAGTAGTCTGCATTCAGGAATAGGTTAAAAATGAGCCTAAGAAACACTGAATTATTGCCTGTGCCACACGTACTGAGTTCTCCTGAGTACAGGCATTACGATACTATCTTCAATTATGCACTTGAACTATTTTTAACCACAAGACTTTTAGCTCATGCAACGTTTCACCTCCCCTTGTTCTGCAGAAGTTAAAGCAGCACAGCAGGGAACGTGAAAAGAGAAAAGCCCATCCATTGCCAAGACAGCTGAATGCTCCCCAGATTAGATTTCCTTTCTTATCACAAAACTAATGCTTACACTATATCCCCTCTTAAATTTAAGGTGAGTATTCATTTCTTGCTTGCCGAATTTGAAATGTCTGAAGGTAACATCAGAGTACCATGTAAACAGGTTTTGATGCCACAGATACTCATTCCTTGAAATGGGAATAAACCCACTTCTCACAGTGTCCCTATGCTTGAAGCAAGGAGGGCAGAACTGAAGTTGGGTCTGCTCTTTTTAATGCATTTAATGTAATTTGTCAGATTATAATCACAGAAATACATTTTGAAGTTGTGTTTTGAATTCATAAACCTCATCAGAAGGAGACTGATGTTTCTGCTTTGTGCAAGTACAGCCCATTGTGTGTTCCTACAGTTATCTCCCACTTCTGTAAGTGCAAAAGCTACTCCACTTAGGGTGGGTTTTTCCTCCCCCTGTAACAACCTTGCCATCTGCTTCACCTCCAGGACATGAAGCACATTCAACCTGAGCATATTCAACAAGTCCTACTCCACTTCTCATCAGGATCTCCATGTAACTATGGAGAACCCAGAGCTAACAGAGATCCTCTCATTTCTGAGCTCTTTCAAGTGAAACAACTTTGTGCAATCAAAAGTGTTCTCAAACTGAGGGATGCCAAGCAAAGAGCAGCTGGAATTAAACAAATACTTCAGATCTCAAAAATCCTTACAAAATACCTCTACTCACCAGTTACGTCTCTTCGGCAGTTGGTGTCAGAACTGGCAACGCTATTCAGTTCCACAACAAAGAATGACTGAACCTGGAATGCTCCTACAACCTAGGAAGCTCTTTCCAGCTTCTCTGATCCTTTCCAAATACTGCGTAAATGTACAATCAGGAAAAGAAAGGTTTTGACACTTCTGGCTGAGGGAATGTGCAAAAGGTGAGCAGGGGCCATGAAGGGTTCAACAAGCTCAAGTATTTCAGGTTTGATTCTGCTGTTCTTCAGCTTCTGCTCTTGGTCTAGAATTATGCCCACCACAAATGATGATCACTAAACCCCCCAGTGGTTTTATACCATGATGAACTACAACTGTCCCTTGGTTTAACGGCAATTCTCTCTCAATTATTGCCTTCAAAGCATTATCATGATCAATAGAGAAATGAGCCAAAGTCATGGTATGCCAGTTTTATTGTTATTTTCAAGACAAAATTTTATTCTTTTATGGAAATCTACTTGGACACATTTCTCAGCAGCATTCTCTGACTGTGAAGTGTGCTGTTTGCTTGGTTTGGGGAGGAGACAAAGCCCTGCCTGGGTTAATTAGAGAAAACAATTTAGTGTTCAAAGTATTTTATGCTTCTGGCATCCCTAAACCAGCATCGTTTTCTTCTGAAGTGAAACTCAGCTTTATTTTCCCCATGTATTTCAGTTGTAAGAACCTACGCCATGCTCCTCCTGGACACAGATGCATTTAAAGTTAACCTTTACCTTCAGTGTTTGGAACCTCTCCATGGTAATGGCAGATTTTCAACAATAGTCCAGTGCTCAGGCCTGTGGAACTCATCTCCTCCCTCCTCCCACCCCAGCCCTTTAACCTTACTGAAGGAAATGAGAAAGAAAGTTGTCTTACCGATAACTCCAAGGTTACTGTCCCTTGCGAACCCCACCTAGCAAGTCCACATCATGACATGTCAGGTCAGCCTCAAGCACGCTTCCCTGATAGTCAGGTAAAAGGAAGGAGTTAAAACACAAAATTGACACTTGCAGATTTCTGGACATCAGAAAACGTGATGCAATATATTGTGAAATGTCTTTGAGAGCTTCTGCTAACCTCCGAGTTGTTAAAACACTTCTTCAGAGGGATTCTCCTGCTCTAAAATTTCCAAAGGTCTCGATCAATAACCAAATGTTGCAGCTCCATCTCGACTGTTTTGTTTGAATGAGAGCAACAGCTTAAGATTTCCTTTTTAAGACAAATGACTATGGTTTTCCCCTGCTCTAAACATTTAATGAACTAATATACACTCCTATCCACTCTGGGTTTCAAAAGACATTTTAAGCCAATAGACTACAACAGCTTTGTTCTAATTCTAAGTTAACAGAAGCTCTAACTTTTGGGACTCTCACTTTTTCTTTAGAACAAACAGGAAACACCACTTGGAACACTCTTTCTATAAGGCTCTGATCTACATGTGAATGACAATTCAATTTGGCAAATCTTCACTGTACTGGCAATCTTTAATCACACAAATACTCCACTCTATAGTCATGCACCATGCCAGATCAGTCAGGACAGATCTGCAGGAGGGCCCTGGCTGTCCTACATAAGGGCCATCATCACTTTTGGGTAACAAAAGCCTTGCTGAAAGTACATACATCTGCATCAAGGGTTTACATCTAAGTGCCAAACATCTTTTACCAAGAGGTTTAAGCCTTTTTGCTCAGTACTTCACATCTGTTTTCCTGCTAGCCTTATAATAAGAGTGCCCTCTGTATTTTTGCCTGTGTAGTTCAAAATAGAGAAATGGGCTTCATGACCAAATGCAGATGGGACAAAGAGAGGTCACGTTTTCATACGGAGTCACCAAAATCATGTGGTGATCTTCTATTTCAAGTTTATTTTGAACAGGTTTAAGTAATTCAGTTGTCATTTATTTCATAATTAGACTACAGAGTCCTGAAAATAAACCAGTGCTACAAAAATTAAACCTTTACTGCTCTGGGAGAATGCAACTCTGGTTACAAATCAAGAAAGTGAAAAGCTGAGTTTAGGGAACTGATTTGGTCAATAAGGTGAAGGTCAGTCTGTAACACAACAGCTGTAAAAATCTTTTGCTCGAGTTTTGGAATTGCTATGAATCTGGCAACCTACTTCAAGTCAAACACCTTCTCGATACAGACATTTAAGTAACTGCTGTAAATGAGTGATCAAATAATTATTAAAATCCCATTTCATGGCTCCTCCTCCAGCGCCAGCAGGACATTCATGAAAGCTTAATATTGCTTTGCAAGTTGAAATCCATTTTCAACATATTCTGTAAGAGAATTTTTATTGTGTTCTACTGAAGAAATGATCAAAACAGATGCACGAGAGTCAATTTAAATTTATTTCTTTTTGCTTTGACTATAAATCAAAACTGTGCAAAATTCTTCCCTTTGAGTATCTACCATCAGGCAGGACAGATTTTTCCAGTGTGCTACAGTATCTTTGTGTAATGATTTTTTGCCATTTTTTTAAGATCAAGCTCAGCATACACCACTACTTGAGTAAGCTGTGGTACACATTAGCAGTAAAGTCCTGCTGCAAATTTCAATGGTTAATTTGAGTTATGCATGGAAATCAAAGAACTTGGTGTATCTTGCAAATAGAAACTTTCACTGACTTGAATTTTCAACTCTAAGAATGTATAGCTCATATTCAATAAAAATATAGGATAAATGGTGATTTGGGCAGAAATAAATACAAGGTGTAGCTTAGCAGTTCTTAAGGAAGACAATTTTAACATTTCTGTTCCTTAGTTGTTCTGTGAGCATAATAACAAGTGTTTCTCTTCCTCCCCACACCCCCCATAAACAGCACTGGCACTTCACCTCTCCTGGGCTAACACCTAAGCCCATGAACACTACTCTTCCTTCCAGGATGGAGAGCACTTTAAATCTGGTTCCAGTTAAGCTCCCTTGTACCAGGATCCTCTTTACAATGATTTCTGAAAAGCAAATACTTATTGGGACTACAGGATTCTGCTCACCACCACGAATTCTATAGAGTAACTATAAAGCCATACTTGTAGGACAGCAAACCCTTGTATTAAAACAAAATTACAAGCCAGATGCTTACCACAAGCAAAAGCCTGAAACATATACCTGGGCAATACCCCCCTGACTTCACTGCTCAAGTAAGGAACAGAGAGGACAGGACTTGGCCCCATTAATTTTATGAATTAAAAAAAACCCCAAAAACAAAACAAAAAAAGGCTTTAACATTCTAAAAACTAATTTCAAAAAGCACTTCAAATTATTTATGAGCAACTCTATTAATTTGAAAAGAAGAGCCTAACAAAGGGCAAAACTGTTTGAGAGAACCACATATATATACATCCTCATGTTAATTCAGGTCAAAACTCAAACCATGCAATCATTTACCAGACCCACGACAGTGAGGCGTGGGAAGGCTCATCTGCCTGTTCACATTCTGACATAATTCACTTGAGAGACACCAGACAGGAATAGAAGACAAAGGGAGGAGTATGACCACTGAAGTTTAACTTCCTCAATAGTCTGTGTTTAGAATGCTGTAAATCAAGGTTTTTTTCTTTAAAGTTTTCTTTAGAGTAAGTTTAAATCCGTTTCTCTTTTTTTCTTGAGAAGCAAATGTTCTTCATTGGGGTACAGAATGGCTCAGATGCAACAGAAGAGTAATGTCATGACTTGCCAGTTAAAACTGACGTCTGGGAATGTCCAAGACAAGGGTCAAAACAACACAGAATACCCCAATAAGGTAGCTAGTGATGCCTCCAAAAGGTAATTCCACTTTTTTTTTTTTTTAACAGCCTCTATTACAAGGCATGAGAATTCTACGGCAAATTGTTCATCATGGCAGAACATCAAATTAAAACATCAAGACAGAAACAAGCAGAATATAGAGTATGTTTGTGTCCTCTGTAGCAAGAAGGCAGTTTACTGTGCCACAGCAGCGGATTTATAGTCCTCATTCCTAGTCAAATAGAATCTTTAATTAGACTAAGATGCTTGAGATCAAAACCATTTCCCTACGTGTCTGTACGCTGAATATTCCAATGTGGCTGGATCCTAACAGAACAGCCTTTAGAAGGACTCCAAAGAACATAATAAAAAGGAACCAAATTAACACCATTGTAGGCTCTGCTTCCTTCTCCACATTACATGAGCAGATTCGATTTCAATTAGATCTCTGTGAATGGACACATTTCAACACTTTGAAAAAGGCAACAAAAATAAAGTTCCAAAATTAGATGCTGGTAAGTTACTGAACAGCACTTAAACAAAGAGCGCCCTTTGGGCTAGCTGTAATTTCTCCTAGTTTTCAGTCTGATGTCCACAGTGCTACATGTTGGAAAGCACAAGAAATTTTGCATGAATTTGATCACTCACATAGGCAGTTCATCTTTGAAAACAATGTTTTTCGCAAGGATTACCAATGAAAGAATGTTTTAGGACACAATTGAATTTGAAATAGGTAAATGTTTTGAATAGATTTTTGAGTTTTATTGAAATCTTACATGAACAAGAAATTGGAAATACAATCACATCAAGGAACAAATTGCCACGGCTTTGACGTTTGTTTTTTTAAGCCAAACAAATTTTGTAGGGCAGATTTTCAAAAAGGTGTGAAGTTATAACAATTTAAAAACACAGTTAACCTACTTCTAGGAATGCAAAACATACAATCATGTTATTTTCAATACAAGAAAACTTAATTTGTTGTAATTTCTTAAAACTACTGAGACAAAGCACTAGCTTTTACTTTTATGTACAGCATACTCCTATGTAGTCTATCCCAAATCAAAAAAAAAAAAAATTAAACCAAAAAAAATATATAAACCAAAAAAAACCTGTCCAAAACAGAGGTTCTGCAAAAATCATGATTGAACAGTGTGCCATTCCTGCTTTTAAACTGCTAAAATGAAGCTAAAATGATAATAGCATTGAAACCCCATATGGAGTTCAGGAATTCTGCAAGCCCAGTAATGTCCAAGTGCGTTTATGAAAAAAGAAAACTAAGAGACTCGAGTATATACACAATAGAGTGATTCTTCAGCCCAATACAAATGGCAGCCAATCGCTACTGAAGGATGAAACATTAAGCCAATTTTGTTTTGAAGGATGTAGAGCTATTGCCAATTCTATGTTTCCAATATTCTCAATCCCTCCTCACTTGTCTACTTCCACTGTTGCCCATAAGTATCCTGATAAAATTCTTGGTTGTCATTATTGTAACCATAGTTACCGGCATAGTCACCACCTTGCTGGAGCGGCTGTTGAGCGATGGGTTGGGAGCCCCAGTTCTGCTGGTTGTTGGTCTGACGGCGCTTGGAATCAGGCTGGTTGTACCCATCTGCCTTTCTCTTGCCTCCTACGTTGCCCCCTCGGTTGCCCCTGGCTCCACGAGCACCACGTCCTCTCTGTTGCTGTGCAGGACCCCCTCTCCCACCCCTGGCTCCTCTCGGCGGTCCCATGGGTGCCCCCCTCTGTGAGTAGCCAGCTCTACCTCTTGGTGGTGGTGCTCCCCGCCCCCTAGGTGGTGGAGGGGCACCTCTCCCACCCCTTCCTCCTCCTCCTCTTCCTCTTATAGCATAGCCATCATCATAGCCGTAATAGGGATCTTCATAGCCACCACGGTAGTCATGATAGTCATAACCATAATAATCATCATAATAATCTTCATAGCCATAGTAATCTGGGGGATAGCCATATCCACCTCTCCCTCCACGGCCTCTGCCTCTAATAGGAGGTGGCATGCGAGGTGGAGGGTAGTAATAATAGTCTTCATACCTATTAAGAAAAAAAAATGTGCAATTATTTATATTCAAAAGTCTCCAAAAATACAGCATAAACTTCCCCTTGTTGATTAATAACACACAACACAGAGAAAAGGCATTCAGGTTCTTCTAAACTAGCTCATATTTTACAGCCAAACTTTACTCTGCAGTGATAGAGTAGTGCAAGAATGAACACTCACGCAGTATTTCTGGAGGCCTGTCTGGCAGCCTGACGTTCTTTCCTTTTCTTATCCGGTGGCTTTGCTAACACTATTTCAATTTCTTCCCCTTCTATCTCTTTCCCATTCATTTCATTCATAGCCTGTACAAAAATTAGAAAAGAAACAGCTAAAAATTTGTTTCCATTTAAAAGGGAACAAACTTAAGTGAAAGAAAACAGATGGCTGGGCTGCTCCAGGCTGACCTATGCCATGTGCTTCATTGCTGTGCTACTTCAACAGAATGTTAGGTAGCATTCTTTCAAGTCCCACCATTTACAGTGAAGCAGCATTTAAGAAGTTTCTATTTATATCACAAAGGAATGGGATTAAAACATATTGAGCATTAAACAAATCAGACATAACTCCATGGCTTTTTATGTTCTTATATCCCCTAGAAACATTCCAGAAACTCACTGACAGAAGTTCTCACTATTCACACTGATACAAACACTCACAGGATTTGTAAGTCAGGTAGAGCACACACACACACAAGAAAGTATTTTTATAGTTGGGCTTCCTGGCTGGTTGAACATATTACATGAGTGCCTTTGAGGACATCGAGTGTATCTGAGGACACATACTTAAGGGAAAAGACAAAAAAATACCAAAACTTGGTGATTTCACCAAATGAGACAAGAATTCTCCAGAAAAGTAATGTGGAATTTGTAATGCTCAAGTGGACACACAAAGAGAACATACACAGAGTATGATTAGGACTACACCCACTAATTCTTTACCTGGAGTTACCTGCTTTGCATTTAACATTTATGGGCATTAATAGCCTGTACAGCCACATGCCTCAAAACCATCAGACACCATGGCAATTGTTTTCAAAGAAGGTATGAAAAGAAGCAGACACTGGAATCAGTGAGCCAATTCCATACACTGATACCATAATGCTTTCACAAAGACACAAACAACACGCCCATACACAAAAATATCTCACAAAATTCATAAACCAGTTTAGTGGCCATAATTCATTCACATGTGGCAGTATTCCAGCTTGTTTCAGAGAAGGCAAGCATCTGAGGCTCTGCTGTACCACACTTTAGCTCTCCTTTCTCATCTGCTGTTTTCAGCTACTCAAATATAACACAGCATTTACAATTAAGGTCTACTGGGAAAGGACTGGAGAGTGTTAAAGACCTACTACAATAAAACATGTCAGGAGGTCTTGCTGACTTACCCTTTCTATCAACAGTCTCTTACCCTCTTTTGGACACGGTCTAAACCTACCCAAACTGACTTTAACTTCAAGTATGAGTGACATTCACCCTGAAGCCAAATTCAACTGTATTGTAAAACCATATTCTGATGGGTAGGAAAATTGTAAGCAATTAAATAGTTATAAAGTGATTAGTAAGATTGATTAAAGAGCCTTTGAACTGCCAATATAGCCACATACACTACATACAATAAATATACTTGCTCAAGACTCCCAGCTGCAAAACACTTCCCTCCCCTCCTCCTTTCCCCAGTAAACTATGGCTTTGAAAACAGATGGAGTAATTTCCATAGAATTCAGTCCATTTAAGTACAAGGAGCAGAGATTAATGACCTTCTCAACTCCTCTTGAGAAGACATCTTTGAAGCTTTAATAATAACCTTAAGAAGAAACCTCCTCAGGAGCATGTACAGTTCAAAACAGGTAATGCACTAAAGGAGTTGTTAGTGCCACTTTTCTCCCCTGCACAAGGAGATTCTGAATTACCTTGCAATTTCTAGTCAATACCTTGGCACTGCAAAACTACACACTTTAAACAGGGGTCTTTGAGAGACAACTGATACCTTCTGTCAGTGTTTCCTCAGAAAAATTGTCTAGGTTGCTCTTTTTTTATTTTCTTCTTCTCTAGACTCTCCTGCATTGGTTTATACCTCTTTTCCAGTCTACTTGTTAACTCTGCAAGTTTCACATCCTCCTAGCTACTGAAATCATAGGAACAAAATCATTAGTGTTAAAATTCTCACAATGGGAACCTTATTCAATGGGCTCTACAAATTGTCTTATCTAGACATTAACTGTTAACAGAATTTCTTAAACCCACTTGGACAAAATCAACTGCTCATATCAATTTAGTTAGGAAAGAATACTTGACCTACCTTCACTGCTGCACCTCTGTCCTCAAAATGAACAAAAGCATAATCCTTCAACTTCTTTACTCTTTCCAGCTTCCCAAATTCAGAAAAGGATTTCTCCAGAATTTCTTCTGTCACGGTTGTGGCCAAGTTTCTTACAAATAAAACTTTCACCTGGTGAAAAAATGAGAATGAAAGTTGAAATCTTTAGAAGTCAAACCTCAAAGGAAACCAACAGAAAATAGTGAGATGTTGTTCCCTTCTCCTTTCCATTAAGTGATTTTGGGTAACCTTATAAAAGGTTCTCTACCTATTAAAAATAAAGAAATAAGTAAAAATAGGCTCATAGTTACCTGTATGAGGTTTCTACAACTTCTTCCACAGTTCCCTTCCATGACCAGAAGAATATACAACTTTCATTTTCTGTTTCTGGGATGCTACAAATCCCAGTACAATTTTAGTAATAGACTTCAAGAGCAGCAAAGAGTTATCCCAAAACAGAGGGACAAAGAGCACATCATTCCCTACGCTGAACTCCATCTTCACCTCACTCTGGAAAACAGCTTTATGAAACACCCACCTCGCATTCATTATCCACAGAAGCATACAACAGACAGACTGATGTGCGAATCCAGGAGGACAACCCTGCACACTAAGAGTTTCAATGGCAACAGTATGTTCTGAACATTTTACAATGACAACTGACCTGCTGTGCTCAGCCCATGCCATGGCCCCTAACTCCTTTTTCTGCCTCAAAACTAGCACTGCTCAGTGGAACAAATCATTGTCACTATGGCATAAAGAAATCCCTCTTAAAGCACAATAGTATCCAGTTCAGTTTTTACTTACCTTTGCCATGACTTCTGGATCAGGTTCCTCTACTGGATCAGCCCATTCCACTGTCACAACATTTCCCCAGACTTTTACTTTGCCACTCATGAGGCGGCGGCGAGCTTGTGCTGCTGACTTGTGATCCTCATATTCCAAGAAGCAGAATCCTCGATTCTTCTTTTTATCATCAGGTTGATGATATAAGATTACATCCACCAAACCCTCTGAAAAACAGGTCATTAGTATTAAGCCTCAAAGGGAAAGAAAACATAATATAGTCTACTCTAAAATGCCTTCATTGGTTTTTGTACTACACAGCCTTTGAATTCAGCACCTGAAAGAGGGAGGGAGCACCAGAAAAGCAGAAGAAACGAGATGTCCATCCAATTTACCCAGAAGGAGGTCACCTAGCAAGTCATATTCTCCAGAACAAACTTACCTCACACTTAGACTCTGCAAAACATCAGCCTGAACAGTTCACACACTACAAGTTCTCTGTCTTTTGTTTAACCAGTTTTACACTTTTGAGCAGCAGTCAGCATTAACATGTGGCATTTCCCCTGCCTCCAAGGGAAGCCGGAAAGAATTTCTTCCACATCTCTCCAAAAAAAAAGGATAGATAACTAAATGAAAATTCACCTTCTGTTTTCACCACTTCCCTGAAGCACTTACAGATAGCAATCCTAAAAAAGAAGCAGTAGGTTAAAACTTTCCTACAGGAACAAGAGCAGGCAATCAAGACCTCAATCTAATATTTAAAGCAGAATCCTCCTTCCAGTGATGAGCTGACTTTTCTTCCTGCTTGTGGCATATATTGGGGAATAACACTGAAGAACTGGGACAGAAATTTATCTGCCATTAACCATTTCTACAGTAACATTCCATATAAACTGATTCAGTATTTCCTCTTCCCCATCATTCGTCAACAATACATTTGAGGCTACCCAAAAACATCTCAGCTGTGAAAGCAGCTTCAGTTAGACATACACAGGAAGCTGGAACATGTAACAGAATTGGGCCCTTTGATTTTTTTTCCTGAGTTCATTTGTGCTGTTTTCATCCCAAATTGTAAATCTAGAACACCGTTAATTCAACAATCAGTTAGACACTAAACTCTTTACACTCCATCACCAAGTAACTTTTGAGATACAAAATTTCTACCTGAAACAAACTTGGAATCCAACCTGGAAACAGTTTAAATGATAGCTGAACACATCTGTCAAATAACCACACCTACAAAAGAGACTGAATGGTATTTTGGGATCAGTGTGAAAGAGTCATTAAGAAGGCCTCACCTGTGACTTTACTAAACTCTTCCAATATGTTTTCCTTAGTCTTGTTCTTTGGAATTGACCCAACAAATAACCTGTTGTTTGCCACAGAGATGCATACTCCAAGGTGCTTCCCAGGACGGATTTCATAGTTGTCGCACTGAGAAAAAAAAAAAAAAAAAGCCACTCATTTGCTTTATTCACAATAATACAGATAAAAAGATTCAAAAAATCATAGTATCAGCTATTTCCTTCATTATATACTACTTTTAAACATAGTATTTTGAATTATTTTTTGATCCAGGGCCTCAATCAAATTGCTGTCTCTCATTTCAACTCCAGGGATTGCTCTGCATCCATTGCCAAACCATGCAGATGCAGGCCAAGTCAGCTCTCCATGTAGTGAGCTGACTGCAGGACTGCCACTAGAAAGAAATAAAGGTCACTGCAAACCACAGAGCACCAAGGCAGAGACCTCTTCCAGCACAGCAGCACAACAAAGCATCTGCAATCAGCTCTTTATAAGAGGAAGGGTGATAAAACTTAAACACAGTGAAGCTTAAAGAATAAAGTAAGCTCTTAGTATAATCACTCAAGTACTCCAGTAGGCTATAGCAGACTGGTCCTAAAAGTGGGTAATTTGTATACATTAAATGAAATCAACAGGCAGTTTTTAAGAAAGGAAAATTTTGAGTCTCTCAATGGATGATTTAACAAAACACTTCGAAGACTTCACTATCTCAGATTACCAACATGCTATTTTTATTATCTTGTCTGTTGGAAAGCAGGTTACTCACCAGTTTGACTGCTTCCTGTGCTGCATCTTTAGTACAAAAGGTAATGAAAGCGTAACCTCTGTTCTGACCAGAAAGAGGATCCATCATGAGGCGCAGATCCCAAATGGGACCAGCCTTCTCAAAGAGTGGTACCAATTCATCTTCATACAAGTCCCGGGGAATCTTACCAACAAAAACCTAAAAAGGAAGAGGACACTTATTAAACCAAGCTCTTTAGAAATCCAAACTGTTGACACTTAGAAGTTCTTGGGAAAGGAGATACATAGCCCAGAAACCATCACAGCAGAAACACTGCAGCCAGCATTCCAGCAGCTCCTAATGAGTCTTCTAAACCTCCCACTGTTAGTACTCAGTTTTACAAAGAATCATAGAATGGTTTGGGTTGGAAAGGACTCTTAAGATCATACAGTTCCAACCCCCTGCCATGGGCAGGGATGCCTCACACCAGACCATGTCAGCCAAGGTTCTGCCTAATCTGGCCTTGAACACTGCCAGGGATGGAGCATTCACCACTTCCCCGGGAACCCTGTGCCAGGGCCTCACCACCCTCACAGTAAAGAACTTTTTCCTTGTATCTGCCCTGAACTTCCCCTGCATGAGTTTAAACCCCTCACCCCTTGTCCTATCGCTACAGTCCCTGATGAGGAGTCCCTCTCTGGCATTAGTCAAGTATTTTCAGTCATGAACAGAACAGAATAGTTCAGTTGGAAGTGACCTACTATCACCTGGTCCAACTCCCTGAACACTTTAGGGATGACCAAAAGTTGAAGCACGTTAAGGGCATCATCCAAATGCTTCTTAAATACCAACAGGCTCAGGGCATTGACCTCTTCAGAAAGCCTGCTCTAGTGTTTGAACACAAACAAAAGCCAATAAATAACTCCTTAATAATTACTAATCTAGTCACCTCCTTCAAAACTTTGTATGTGTCCTTACACAATACCCAAGTCTTCTTCGCTTTCTGCACTCTGCATGAAATAAACCTTGCTGCTGTCACCTAAAGTCCTTTTATGCTGCAAACAAAGACCAGCAAGTCAGGGTTCTACCTATTTATACAGCTAATACCCACAGTGGTGACTTTTTAAGTGATGCATAACAGGATTTAGTAGGGTGGACCATGAAGTCTGGCAATTTAATAATCTATTTTACATAGCCTTTCCTAGTATATTCCACCTGCCTTCCCAGTGTCACCCTATTATCTGCCTTTTGCAGAATACTGATGAGTAAGGAAGACTAATACATATACAGAAAAATGTTTTCTTCTGCAACTTCAAACTTTTGCTTGTAATACAGTTTACTGCCATGTATTTCTTATCTATCAGCTTGCACAAAAATACAGCACAACAGTCAGATTAGGCTGTACGTACTAACCTCTGTCCCAATGCCAGGCTGAACACCAGAATATACAGTATCTGGAGGAGGGCCCCCATATTTCCTCTGTCCTGTAGTTACATCCAAAGTGTAACCAGTTCTCTCTAGCAAAGCCTGAAAAAGTAAAAGATTAGCCACATTAGTTACGGAGGGGAGGATAGTGGATAAAATATAAAGAGTAAGAAAAGTGGCCTAAAATAAGCATTTCCTTATTTGCTCCTTGATACAAGGTACATATGGACAGACAGAACCTACAAAAAAACATGTTATTGTGGGGGTTTAAAAAACCACCACCGCAAACAGCAGCATTTTTATACTACAAGGTTACTGGAAATAACTCCTTATTTTCCACTTTATGTGTAGTACCCCAAGAACTCCAGCACATCAGGCCATAGTTAGGTCTTTGCACAGCAGCAGACTTTCCTAATACACCAATACCATGTTCAAATCAGTCTCAAAGTAGTTTTATGAGTGCACAAAAGCTTTAATATAAAAAGACAACTAAGACAATTCTTAAGCAGATAGCAGTGTTTTCATAGACCTTACATAAGTTCATACATTTTGGCAAAGATGTCATCAGGAAGATCTGCATTCCAAACAAGCACGCTCCCAAGTCTCTATCATGCATACATGTCTTTAAAGCCAAGTGTGAATAAACTACTCCAAGTAGCATTGATGCTTTTTAAGTACATCCAGAATTACTTCAGTCTCTGTACAGGTGACGCATCTGGTAGTACAGACTAGTCAGCAGCTTCTAAATGTTACCTTAATTTTTGCTTCATCTGGTCCCTTCGTTGATTCCTGTACTTTGCTGCCTTGTTTCTCTCTTTGCCTGTAGGTCTTCATAACTCCACATAAAAATGCACTTTTGTTCTGTAGATACAATTTACAAAATAATTCAATTGTGTGTATGACAAGCCCTGGGAATCCACTGAATCTCCCTCTAGACCATGAGGTTACTATATCCTACCAATGCAATCAGCAAGTCCTTTAGCAAAATATAACGATTAATTGAACAAACTTGTCAGACTGGAAAAACTGATAAGATTCCAGAGAGTGTTTTTACCTTATTTTCTTATTTGCACGCTCATTTTTATTATCTGGGAGCTTTTGCTTTGCACTCCAATACCTACACGTTTAAGGCAATTTTAAACAGGCTTGTGATTTGGGTTTGAAATATAAGAATAAAACGATGTCAATGAATTTTTAAGTTACAACTCTCCTGCCAATAGTGCCAGAACACTCTGTACACTTATGTGCTCACACTCCTGGAGCTCTCACCTTACCTGCACATGCGACAGGTCACTTTCTTTAAACTGCTGTAATACAGAGAGGGCTCCTTCTTCATTAAATTCCCTAAGAGCATCAATTGCTCTTTCATCAAGATCGACATAAGCTACCAACCCTAAAAGTTAAAGATAAAGAAGTTACAGATTTCTATTGAATTTCATATAAACTAAGAACTATGCAGTTTGCTTTTAAAGTCAAAAAAGTTACGTTCCATAGCAATAGAATTACACATTTAATATAATTACATATTCCTACACAAGTATATGAAAGAACATGAGTACAACAATGAAAAAAGTTAAATTAAAATGTATATACCTAAGTACTAACTAATATACAAGATTATAGCCCATGTGTAAGAGTTCTCTAACATTCGGGAATGCAATCTGCTGTACAAAGGCAGTGTCACACATCAGGGTTTGAAACAATGACCTCTGGCTCACTTCTAGTAATTTGGAGTTTGTTTGTCTTTCGTTTTAAGTTTCACACTTCCCTCTCTTGAGTGAAGCTGTTCTAGAGTAAGCTGACATGTGAACAAGTATCCTGTTGTACCTGAAAAAGGAGCTACCTGACTGACAAGCAGACCCTTAAGAAGCTGAACTCCAGAAAATTTAAGGAAGTAGAATGGTTTGTTCCCTCTATCCTCCGACTTCAAAAAGCAAAAATCAGTGGACTTGCTATATGTGTAAAATTGTGTTGCTCTATGCAGTTCCAAGAGCCAGAATTCAAAAAGGTATTATTTCGAGCCCTCCTATGTACCCGAAAAGGCTAATGTTAATTTTACAGGTACAGAATCCCCCAAGAAACACTGGACCAGTTCTGAAACACTCTTTCTTTTTAAGGATCTTTACAGGTAATTTCTTTCCTTTCGTAATGCACTTGCATAAGCTGTGGAGCGAGAAGTACAGACTTTTTAAACTACGCAGCAAAATTTAGGAGAGATACCAAGAACTCCACACCCTTTGCAACAGCTTGACCTCCAAAATACACAGATTGTTTCACTGCTACTTGAGTTCAAAAATGCACAGTAGTGCCAAGCCCAAGGACTACATTTCAGAAGTGATCCTGCATATTGGAAGGCACCTGTATCTTTCATGTAAGACCTCAGATTAAAAATCCCTTAAATTCAACCCCAAATTTAGCCTGGGTGTCAGAAGTAGTTTGCTTCACTGACAAACCCCCGCACAATGCGAACATCTGCAATGGCACTTTGAAGTGTGAATAAACGCTTTCAGGTTACTCATGCAGTGGATTTACACTAGGTAGTCAGGTTCTGGGCTGAAAAGCTTTTAAAATCCCTTGAGAACTCCTCACAACACAACCTAACTGCAACACGTGTTAGAGCCCCACAAGTTCCTCTGCCCAGGCACTTACACCTTCTCTCAAACCATCGAGTGCACATCATCATGATCCACAGTTACAAATTGTGTGTCTAAAGCCCATAAAAGCTGGTAAAGGCTTGAAGAAAGCTCACAGTGAATGACTTCCAAAAGACATCACCCACATGAGTCAGAGTATCATACTGAAGATGGGGAAGGTATTGGTTTTGAACTGCCTTCGCTTGGATCAGTGGAATTTTGACTCTCTTCGACAAAAACTGTCATCTTGCCACCAAGGCATTCAAGGTAAGCACACAGAGCAGTACTACTGCTTCTTGTGAATCTGTTCACAGAACACACTCTAAACAGGCAAAGGAAGCCTTTGGCTATAGGACAAAATAATAAGTCAGGGGGGAGTACAAAAACAAAATAGGAAAACCTTTGTATATAAAGAAACCTCTCTAGAAGTTGCAGGGACCACTTGCTACCAGCAAGGTATTACTCAGTTTGCTAGATAGCTTAGTCCTCAACTTTGTTAGTGTCAAACTGAACGCTTCAGTGTAATAACCATCATGGATTAAACTGTCCACTCAAAACTAGAGAGAACAAAAAATACACAGGCAGACTCAATTCAAATGTAGTCCCAGGCAAGACAAGCTAATTGCTTCCCTTGCTACGTTACCTATCCAGCCTTTGAGTGTTTAAGAACCACTGTGAGGAGCTGACAGTAGAAAAATAAAAGCAAAATTATGATTTGAAGGAAAAAACCAAAAAATGTACAGTTTTGTATTCTCAAACATACATCTTTATTTGAAAACGTCTAAAACTAGTGCTCTGTGCCCTAAAGCAACTAAGATATCACATACAACACTAAGGATGTGTCAAGTAATTAGTCAATGTCAAACCCAATTTGCCTTTAGGGAAGTCAAAGTAGCAAAACATTCAGAGCTACACAGATCAAAAACAATGAATTTTTAAACCTTAATCTATAAAAAATTTGAAAATGGTATGCCCTCACTTTCATAACCAGTCAGAAACAAGAAATGCATATTATACCTGTCTGAAATATTTCATCAAGTCTCTCTGCCACCTTCTGTGGGAGGCCTGCCTCTATCAGTGTCTTGTAGTGCTCTGTGTGAGTTACACTGGAAGTATCCATTGGTTCTTCCTCTTCTTTTAACTGTACCGCATTACCATTCACCTGATTAGCCATTTTATTATGCTGCTGGAAAAAATTCAGGAGCTATATTACAATAAGCCAGAAATAACTAGTTTGTAGGACAATGCATGATTTATCTAAACTAATTTGTATACATGCTGCAAATGACCTGTATCAAAAGTTTTATTTAATACTTTTTGGATGCAGCTGATCTAAGTTTCAAAAGAAAGTAAAATCCTTAATACTATGGAAAATGTACATGGAAGAATTTACATGATTTCTTTAAAAATGTACTTCATGTACATAACAAGGTCTAAACTTCACTGTCGGTAAGTTACTGGTTATCAGCACAGCTAGAATGTATGGGGACACAAGAATAACATCCTTCAACCAAGAGCCAGAAGAACTAGTGCTATTTTCATTTCCCATTCCTCTACTTTGAAAACAATCGTTCAAAACGCAGTGAACACACAACCCTGCAGGGTAGCTTCATGGATAAAAATGTCAATACTTGTTTGCTAGTTTTTGCTTTCTTGGCTTGTTGCCATGTCTTCCTTCAAACCCAGCATGCTGCAGAAGACTAACCCAACACTTCCCCACAACACTGGTAAGACTCAGCAAGGAGAGAAAAAGAGTAATTGCACTCTACCGCACATTGTAATTCAAAACTGCAACTGAAGTGTTCCCATGTTTTCAGTTTTACTGAAATAGGAGCTCTACAAATCACAGCTACTTTTTTATAATACATAACTTATTGGTTTAAAAGGAAGCCATGACTGCAGCATCTTCAGTTCTTATATCAATAAAAAGACTTGCTTTCAGAATCAACAAACTGATTCCAAATATGTGCACTGAAAAATGCACAACTATCTTCTCAGATAATTCCAGTGGGCTATGCCCAATTCATTACAACCAGTTTCAATTTCTCAATTTGTCAGCCAACTGATATTTAGTACTCTCAAAATAAAAAGGCTAACAAGAGACAATTCAACTACCCAGCAGAGAACATTAGCAGGATGATCAGCTGTTAAGTTTATACACAAAATAAGCCTCAGGCTTCAAAAGATAGGGAAGAAGTCAATGATCAGAAGTGAAATGATAACCAGATAGACAAATGCAGCATGGTTGGAGCAACGCAATTAAGTACTGCAATACAGGTATGAGGACGATTCAAGAACAGTTGGGTTTTTTACGCTGAAGCCTCAAGCTATTTACTATGCTGCAAAACAAGTCTCCAAACACAACCACACCTCTAGCAGCCACCCATGTACCCATGCCTTCTAGACTACAGCTCACGAGCTGCTGGAAGATATCCCATGAAGATCTGCAAGTCTGAGCAAGGAAAAAAAAAAAAAAAAATCATTTTTCTTCAGACAGAAAAATAATGATTTTAATAAAGGTGTCTTGACTTGAAGGGCAATTTTAAAGAGATGTAATGCAGCCTCACACTGTTTCTCTGTCAGGTACCACTTCTTCACGCAATTAGTAAGGGAAAGTTTTCCTTAGCTACACAGCACATACACATATATACACACATTCTATCATTTGATGAAGAGAAATTGCTTTCTAGGCCATTCAGCTTACTTAGAAGCAACCACGACTATAGCCAGATCACTGAAGGAAAAAAAAATGCCATCTGCAGAGCACTACTACAGTAATGTTTATCTATCACCACAACTGAACTCTCAAACACTAACTGAAGTTTCTTTAGGTTACAAAAATAATTGAAACCAAAACCCATGTCTGCTTGCTAAACAGTCTCTGCAAGATCAAAACAGAGCAGGGCAAAGGATGCTTAGTTAAACTGACTGCTCTGGGGACAGCATCATTCCCGTTGCCTCATCTCAAAAAGGCACAGGACAAAATATACAAAAAAAGAAATACGGGGGCGGTCTTTCTGTTTTCGTTTTTATTGCCTTGTAAAATCAGTTATTTACACATACACTGTCTTCGCTGCACACAAAAGAGAACCCAAGAACTGTGAGGCTAGGCCAATACATAAATACAGGAAAGTGATCTGAAACAATTCCAAGTACCTTCTAAATGTCAATGGCTTATGGTGATGCTCTCAGACATTTCTTTCTGTGACCCCAGAGTAGCTTTCAAGTGTCACATAACTAAAAGTTCAGCACGGCTTTCAGTGTTGCCTATAGCTGAACAGAAGGGTGATAGCTCTTCTGTGTTCAGGCAAAAGCAGCTTTCATCTGCAGTTCAGTAACCCAGACATCTGACAGGCAAGATTTGCTGCCCAATGGTATGAGGTCTCTACCTTCATCACAAACACACACCAGTGTGTGGAGCAATATCTAACCCCTAAGTAGCAGATTATTACACACTACCACAGCTGATCAAATGTCTTTTTAAGCAGGTTTGTAGACAATGTAAATTAAGTCTCAACATCTTAATTCACTAGCTTAAGAATTAGTATCCTCAAAGTCAAATGCAGTGCATGTTCACCAGCCAGAGAAGTGCAGTTTGGGTGCTCAAATTTTAGCTACTTCCTGTCACACAAACTTTTAGAGAAAACTACTCTGGACAATTCTGAAGTGATATAGATGTCAAAATATTCAGTCCTCAACAGCATCCAGAAGAAATGTATTTCTTTTCACAGCTATAGTAACAGATTGCAAGCTTGGCCTGAAATCTGAGATTAGACTGTCTTTTCTTCCTGAATGATCACCAACAAGCAAAATGACATCTCCTACAATAAGGAGCCTGCACTCTGAGCCCAGCAGATAGTCACAGCTCTAGAAGACTGCTCAGCTCACCCTCTAGATAACATCAACTACATGTAGCTGTCGAGAAGATTCAACTGAATTTTATCAGAATGGAAAACGCACAAAGATTTTATTAACATTTCTGGTTCTCCTCTGAAAAAATACTAAAAGTATATTAAAGAAAAAGAGTTCTGTCTGTTTGCACGTGCAGCATGTCCACGTGAGTCAGCCCATGATAGGCCACATGCACCAAAGAGGTTTTCATTAAAGTGAATTAAAACTCAAATATCTAGTAAAGAGGAAGACTAGTTGAATTGAAAAGATTATAAGTGTGGATAATAAGTAAAGAATTATGTATATCAATATGTGTGGGATATGTATTTGTTTTTAAAACATGCAAAAATTGATGAATTTAAAAGAGTTTACAAAAAATGTGCTTACCAAGTGAGCAGCAGCAATAAATACACACTGGGGGCAACTCGACACACACACACAGAGAATTTCCCCCGATACCTGAGAAGTTCCTGAGCTTCACCACCTCAAGACTGTGTGCATGGGTGGGGGGGGGGACCTGTTTTGTTTTGAACTTCATGCTGTTGTTGCCATCAATGTTTTTCTGAAGACCATGAATACTTCATGATATAAAACACGGTTATAGCCAGCCACTATCTTTCATCTTGAACTTCTGAATCTCTAAGGGGTAATTTGCAAAGTGACTAGTCTCTTTTTGAAGCTTTACTCATATGACAAGTGGGAGGTGTTAAAACTACAGGTGCTTCTAAATTGCTCAGAAAAAACCTTCTTTTTCATGTTTAATAACTCAAATGGCTCAAATAGTATTTTTCCTGGAAAACAAAATATTATCACACACCTGAGCCTGATAGCAAATGGCATCTTGAAAACGGAAACTTGATCTCAGCCTCTATCCAACACTGGTTAAACAGGAGCGTCACTATTCCCTGTATTTTATACCATGCCTCTAACAGAGGTTGCCACCCACAGACTATCTAAGTATAACTCCAATGAATTATAAATTCACAGTCTGGTCAACTCAAAATGTGCTTAGTAACAGCTTATCTGAGCAGGAACGGCAATTGCTGGCAAAGGGGCAATACCTCACACTACCATCATAACCAAGTTCCCAGTGATTATACATCAGTGTTGTTTCCACCCTTCTGTTAGTTAACTTTTGATTTCATAGAGGAATTGAACTTGGCTTGCTCAGCCGCACAGGAAGCATAGCTAATTCCTATGTAGAAACTCAGCACCAAAGCCACTCAACTTGCTTATGTTATTATTCCTTCCATAACATCATCTGTTTCAAACGTTCAAGTTATACTACATTAAAAACAGCACTGAAGGAAAGTTGTGAAAATTTTTTGGGGGAGAGTTTTGTTTTGAATGAACCACAAGAAAACAGAATGTAGCCCCTATAGTTACATTTCTGACAAGATTCTTGTCAAAACAGGAAGATAGGAAACACCAGTGAGGAAGAGAGAAGAACTCGATTAAAAGATTGAATGGGGAATTTATTAAAGCCTCACTTTTTTACAAACATTACTGGCACATCCTTTATTTTTTACATGAAGGCATCACAGCCATAGCTTATTCAATCACAGAAAATACATTTTAGTAGCTTAATTATGATACACTAAGTGTTTATTAGCATGAATTACACTATAACTTGTTCCAAAGTTGTAACACTCTGAAGAGCCTCACACATTAGCCAGGCTTCCATCCCTGCATTTCAGTGGCAGACACTCTTTACAACATAGTCAGCATCCTTACCCCTTTAGCCAAGAGGTCTCAGCCTTCCCCATTCCGTAACTTTATGGAATGAAAAACTCTGAGACCCTCCATCATGATGCTAAGCAAGAGACTAGCACAGCCCACAGAGAAACTATGCTTCAGTACCTACACAAGGGTCACTGGGAGATGACTTTACCACAGCAGGTCAGCACAGCGCACACAGCACCAGCAAAATACAACACTGATGGCATCAGCAGCTACTAACCTAAACCATAACATCTGTACATGCTCCTTTCTAACTGGCCTTGGTCATTCACACACCCCGTGTTTGGGTTGTATGGTACAGACTTGATGGCACTCCAGCTCAAAACAACACTTCCAACAACAACAAGCTTTGGTCTAACTTATCCTCAAAGAATTTTTCAGGTCTTTGCCTAAGAAAGAAAGGAGTATTGCTTTTTGTGACAAAACCAGTCAGTTGAGCGTTAGCGGGAGACTCAAATGTTATTCCAAGTGTTCCCACCTCGACAGTAAACCTGAGACAGAAGGATATTAAACACTCCTGGGAAACAGCTTCTAGGATACAAAATTATCAAGCAGACCCTGCTAGTTTGCAAGCACTGCAGTCTGTATAGGCTGAAAAAACATAATACACTGCAAGGTGCAGAACTGGGGTTGGATTACCTTTACTTTTACAAGCCAAGTCAAAATTCAGTGTTAAACAACGTGCAGTCTTGAAGAAAGGAAAATAAAAAGAAAAGAAAAGAAAGAAGAGCTTCGTGAGCATTAACATCCTTTGCAACACAAACTGCCGGCGGGATCCCTCAGTACGATACACGGGGAAAGGGAATCAAGCAAGTCCAGCATAGCTTAAGTACAGTATTAACCCCATTCACACACTGACAGGCAACACGGCCGCTACAACCCAGTAACTACAGCTTTATTTTCAAGATAACAGTAATAATTACGTACTTAAGCAAAACTTCTGAAGATTCGATAAAGGCATTTAGTAAAACATCATTTAAGAAAAAACAACGTCTTCGCAAGGGAATCCTGGAGCATCTCCCCTCTGGGGTCCTTGACAAGGATTACACTCTCCCGACCGAAGTGCTGAACGCGACCCCGAGGCGGCGAGCCGGGCACTGCAGCTCTGACTCCCTGCAGCCGGCTCCCTCCATGCGCTGCCTCACTGCGGCACCACCGACACGCTTCCCGCTGAAAGCTTCCTTCAGCCCCCGAGCGCGCCGCTGCCCGCGCGGTCACCGCACCCCCGCTCCGCAGCGCGCGGCGGGGACCGGGCGCCGACCCGACTCCGAGCGTAGCGGCACCGCGAGCGGAGCGCGTCCCGACTGCCCGCCGCATGCAAACCTAACCCGCACGACGGGGAGGAGCAAGGCCATCCTCGGCCCGCGGCCGCGCCACCCTCCCTCCGCCAGGGGCAGGGCCCGCCCCCGGGCCGCTCCCCGGCGCCAACTCCCGCCGCGGCCGGCCCGCCCGCCCCACCGCGGCCTGCGGAGCGAACACGCCGCGGCCGGCCCCCGAGAACGCGCCCGCCCCACTCTCCTCCTCGGCGCGAGAGCCCCGGGCCCACCTCCGCCAGCGCCGGGCCTACCCGGGGCCCGCGGCTCCCCGCCCCACCGCGGAGGCCTACGCGGGAGCCCTCGTCCCCGGCCGCAGAGCTCCGCATTCGGAGCGGAGCGGCCCCCCGGCGGCACCGGCGCCCCCCGGGGACTCACCGGAGCGGGGCCTGCGCGGCGCAGCTCGGGCCCAAGCAGCGACGGCAAATGGCGCGCGCTCCTCCTTCTCCTCATGGACGGCGGCGCGACCCCGGCAACACGCGGGGTTTCCCGGAACTGTTTCCAGGGACCACTGCTTCACCCACTCAGCAGCTCACGCCCTGGACGAGCACCCAGCAGAGCCAATGGGAAGGGAAAGGCGGGACGCGCGGGTCCTCCCGGAGACCAATGAGCGGGAGGGTCCGTAACCAATAGCGCAGCTCCTTCAACCCGGCTCGCCGGTAGGGCCGGGGCTGGGGGGATTTAAAGGGGCAGCGCCGCCCGCGGGGCCCTGAACAAAGGGAGCGAGAGCATCACGCTGGGACTGCTTCTGCCCCGCCTCTGGCGTGCGGAGCGAGCGCGGGCACGGGCACCGCCCCTGCGGCGCGGCGGAGCCGGGGATGGAGCCCGCGGCGGCGCGCCCGGGTCCGGCTCCGGTTCCCCCCGTACCCCGCCAGTGCAGGGGTGCGGGCCCGGCCTCTCCCGGGGAGCTGCTGTGGGGAGGCCGAGGCCGGTCTCGGTTGGCCCGCAGGGCTGGAGGCAGCGGCAAGAGCTGCGGTTCAGGCCCCTCGGTCCATCGCTGCTGTTGTGTGAGTGCTCCGTGGTTCCGTGCAGGTGCCCCTGTGCCCGGGTGGGTCGGTCAGGCTCTCGCTGCCACAGCTACGCACTTCTGGAGGAAACCGGGTTGTTGGCTGCCTTCATCTCCTGGTCTTGCTGCTGCATAACGTGAAAGCCAATGAATGGGTTGGGGCAGGCTGCATCCCGGAGCCCTGTGTCCACCGGCATCTGCGTGCGGGTGGATGGTCCCTCCTGGGTCTGGTGAAGAGATAAAGCTGCAGCTTTCTACTCTGAGAAGGCCCTTCCAGGAGTTTAACCATGAAATGACACTCCCGAAGACTGTTTGCTGTGCAGCTTACTAAGGATGTGTGCCTCCATCACTGTTCATGTGGAGCACGGGTAAACTTTATGTGTATTGCCTGATGTAAATAGAAGTGATCTGATACAGAAGCCAAGGCAAACTCACCTGGGGTGGAGTGTTCTGTCTTGCTGGACCTGCCCGGTGGCAGACATGCTACTTCTCGTGTGGATTGTGACTTCCTTCCATGGATTTGGCAGTAGTGACAGCTCTGCTTTGCTGGATGCGGGGTCTAACCTAGTGTAAAGGAGGGGTAATTTTTCCGGAGAGGCTGTGACTGCCCTATCCCTGGCAGTGTCTCCTGGAAGGCAGCTTGTTCCAGCCCCCTGCCATGGGCAGGGTCACCTTCCACTAGAGCAGGGTGCACCAAGCCCCTGTGTCCAACATGGCCTTGAACACTGCCAGGGATGGGGCAGCCACAGCTTCTCGGGGCACCCGGTGTCAGTGCCTCAGCACCCTGATAGGGGAGAACTTCTGCCTAATGCCTGGTCTAAATCTACCCTCTATTTGCATAGGGCACAGCAGAAACTAAGTGCCTGGAGTAGAAGCTTGTTTTTACTGCAGCTATAATCACAAGCTTGGGTTTAGCTGAAAATAAGTGCATTTTTCCTGCTGCTGCATCGGCCACGATCTGTGCGCACAAGATACAGGAAGAAGGTCCAGGGGTAAGGACAGATGTGCATCTCATTGACACATAAAGGCCACTCCAAGAAATGAAGCTTTTTCTTAATGAATTTGGGCTGTTGAGGGTTTGGGTGTTGTGAACAGGGTCAGTCCAACCCTGAGGAACAATGAATGACCAGGATGCACTAGTGCTGGCAGGGAGGAGAGAAGAATCCCTTCCTTTGTGTACCCCTGTGCCTGTGGGATGGAGGAGTGGCTATTCATGCCATCAGCCATTCCAGAGCAATTGAGGAAACCCAGAACAATAAGCTCTCTATGGCCTGTTCTCTGAGTTAAGCACCATCCTTGCAGCCTTACCAGTTTCAAACTTCAGATTTTGGCTGCTCTGCACCAGAATTGCCTGGTCACACACATGACATTGCATGGACTTCTCGTTGGTGCCATCCATTACTCTGCAGACAAGATGTACCACAACCTGCAACGTTCCACAGTGAGAGTGGCCCAAGAGGAGCAGCTGGTTGGGGTTGTACCAGGTACCAGCCAGTCACCACAGCACTTCCTGCATCAAAGGCTCTGTTCAAACAGGGTCCTTCAGCCACTTACCCCATCCAGCTCCACTGTAGCACTTCACAAGAGGTGGATTTACCAGTGGGAGGAACTAAACCTGTTCAGACACTTATGGATGTGACAGTGCAGGGCTGGACAGGGAGGCTGCTTTCTCACCTGCCCATTCTTGTTACAAAAAATCCCCTTCTTGTCAGTCTTGGTGCAGTCAGGCAACACACACATTCCAGTAGTTATCCACTGTATGTTTCAGGATAGATTTCTTGCATTAAAATCACAAAAGTGACTGAACTTGCACAATCTGCCAGAGGGGAGACTGAGATGAGCTCTTAGGCACCAGTTCTTCCCTGTGAGGGTGCCCAGAGAAGCTGTGGCTGCCCCATCCCTGGCAGTGTTCAAGGCCAGGTTGGACACGGGCTTGGAGCAAGCTGCTCTAGTGGAAGGTGTCCCTGCCCATGGCAGGGGTTGGAAGTGGATGAGCTGTAAGGTCCCTTCCAATCCAAACCAGTCTGACTATGATTCTATGAACATTAATTTTAATGCATCCTTCTTTGGAAAGGGACTTACAAAAGCAACAGTGAGAACTAGATAGAAAAAAACACACCACTAGGCAACTGCCTCCACAAAAAAGAACATTCAAGTGGCAGTCAGGATCTCATCTGTCTTGCTTGGGAATCCATATCACCACATGTGAAATCACTGGAACCTAGCATTAAGTTCCCCTCCCACTTTATGACACTGAACACTAAGCGTAACAAAAGAACCTTATACCCTGCAAGTTCAGTGGAGAGTCGCCTCCCCTTTACACCCAGTGACAGCTTCCTTGAGACCAAGTGATTCCTGCTTGAAGGGGTCTCTACCATTTCCCCCAACTTTTCTTGCAGCTTTAACTGTAAAGTTATCACACCAAGTGTAAGTGATGACTCCTTTGCAGTAAATAAGGAAAGCAGGGCAGTTCCATCCAGGACTGCTGGCTCAGGAGTACAGCATTACTTTGGAATAACAATTAAAGTTAAAACCATAGGAATATTGTTAAGCAGTTACTGAACAGCAAAGAGAGACTGAGTTTATTTGACATTGTTGCAGGCCACAGTATAATTGGAATAATTTGGATTATGTTGGCCAAAGCATACATGCAGTCTTCAATGCTGTTTTACACCACAATCAGCATTGGCCGTGTACATTCAACTCAGTTGTCGTGTTTAAGCTCTTTGATCTTATGCTTATGACGCTCGATTTCTTTCTGCAGCCGCTCTATCTCTCTCTGGTGGTGATCAATCTCCTCCTCATGGTGTTTCCGCAGGGCAGAGATCTGCTCCCTCTCTTTCTCCCTGCAAGAAAAGGCGGCGCACGGTGCAGCACCAGCACACGGCGGTGGCTGCGGGCGAGGCTGGGGGGCCCAGCCGCGGGGGGAGGCCGCGGGCCCCGCTCACCTGAAGTACCGCTCCTCCTCAGCCGCCTGCTTCTTCCCGAAGGCACCGCCGGCCTCACGGATGGCGCCGCCACCGCCGCCGCCCTTCCCGGCGCCTTTGCCCAGCTCACCCAGCTGCGGGGAGAGTGGCGGTGAGCGGGGCACGGCCGGGAGGAGACCACCGGGGACACGGACAGCCCCCCCCCCCCCCCCCCCCCCCCCCCCGCGCCCCCCCCCCCCCCGCCCCCCCGCGCCCCTGGGGCAGCCCCCG
>WYDI02025949.1:0-16558 GCA_009867235.2 Psittacus erithacus | reverse complement strand
GGGGGGGGGGGGGGGGGGGGGGGGGGGGCCGGCCGGGGGGGGGCCCCCGGGGACCCCGGCCGCCCCCCCCCCCCCGCCCGCCGCGCCCACCTGGTCCGCGCCCGAGCCCGAGCTCCAGCGCTGCTGCTGCAGCACCAGGGCCCCGCGCAGGCCGCCCCGCGCCGCTGCCGCCGCCGCCATCGCCCGCTGCCCTTGGAGCGCCGCGCGGACGGGACCCGCCCCCCGCCGCCGTCGCGTCACGGCGCGCGCCTGCGCAGCCGCCTCTCGCCTGCGCTGCTGCGGCCAGGTACGCAGCGCACGGAGCGCGGCCAGGAAACGGCAGCTTCTCCCGGGCAAGGCAGGGCCGGGCCCGGCCGGGCCGCTCCGCTCCCTCAGGACGCACCGCGGGGATTGAAGAGATAGGAGCCTGTTGCTAATAGCGCTGCGCCGCGGTCACGTGCCGAGGGCCTCCCGCCCCTTCCCGTGCCGGCTTCAACGCCGTGGTCACGTGCGGTCGCGTAGCTTTGCGTCACGTGGTGGTGGCAATGGCGGCGGCGGAGCCTGAGGCGGGCGGCGCCGCGGAGGAGGCGTTCCTCACCTTCTACAGCGAGGTACCGGGACCTGCGCCGCGGCCTGGGCCCACTCCTCCGACACCTGGCCTGCCTGGCCCCGCCGCACCCAGCGGCACCCCGCGGGGTTCCGGCTCGGCCGGGGCGGGCCTTGGGACCGCGGGAGGGCGGGCGAGGAGCGAATGGTGGGCAGAGGGAAGAGAAGAGGGCCAGCGGCCGGTGCCCGGCGGGTGCGCGCTCGGCCCCGGCAGGGCGGGCGCTCGGGGCGGAACTGCTTCCGCTCCCTTCCGGAGCAGCCCCGGTGATGGTCGGGGAAGGAGCCAAGCGCTCAGCGCCCATGGGAGCCGTCCGAGGTTCTCTCCACCGTGCGCCGCTGCTCGGCCTTTTCCCGGGACGAGCTGTCACCTGGGCGGGTGCGGGGGGTCCTTCCCTCAGCCCCGGCTCTTTGAGCACCGCTGGGCGGTGTTTGCCTGAGCCCGCCCGCAGGAACGCGGTGCCGGTTGATGGGTGCTTGTTTCTCTCAATAAAGGTGAACGTTCAGTGTTAAAAGCACGGTTTGGTTTGGTAATGCTGTAACCTGAACAGAGCTAAATAAGCTGTGTCAGAATGAAGTGGACTTGGGTACGTGCACCAGTGTCACTTAAGGTGTTCAATAGGATATATCCCATTACAGTGAGTTGAAAGCAGCAACACAGTAGGTTTCCAGGGAATCGGGATGACAGTGATGGTGTAGGAGCAATGTGAGGGGAAAAGCCACAGCTGTAGTAGAAACAGGCAAAAGTGCTTTTTTACAGTTAAAATAGAATGTTAAAAATACTGTCATGCTGCTCAAAACTGTGCTCTGCTGGGGTGTGAGTAAAATACATGCTTGAGGTGTATTATAATACTCCATGTATTTGGAGTAAAATACATGATGGGCAAGGGGGTTGTGAATTGTAGTACACAACAGTGATGACTGGTGTAGTAATCGCACAGGAAGGCAAGTAAGCACGTCGTGATGGTCAGTTGATGTCAGTCTCTCTTGTTCTTCAGGTAAAGCAAATTGAAAAACGAGACTCAGTTTTAACATCCAAAAACCAAATTGACAGGCTGACCCGACCTGGATCGTCCTATTTCAACCTGAACCCTTTTGAGGTTGGTTTGAATGTTTTATCCTTCTTTCTGACTTGGTGTTCCAACTTCTCCATTTCCTGGGTACTTATTTCAGTAGAAAGGCTGAAGATAAAGACAGGCAGAAGTCCTCTGGATGTAGGTTACAGCACAGAAGGTTTCAGAAGGCAGGAGAGTGATGTGTATGTTTGTCACTAGTTTATATCGGGTGCAAATTGTACTCTTTTGACACATTTCCCTCGTGCAGCAGCACAGGAAGGTTTGGGAGATCAATGCTAGGGAGTCTGAATGAGAACATAGCAGCTACAGGTGGCATGTTCTGAGCACTCTTGACTCAGCACTTCCAGTTCTGGCTTTTGTTTTGGATGCTCATAGGATAAGAGAAGGAGTCTGGCTGCTCACATTAGTGAGCAATCTTTGAGGAGTCACTGGAACACAGGTAATTCCCTTGAACATTACACACTTTGATTCCACTTGCAATCAGTGACAAAGTCTTGAGTATGAAAGCCTGAGGAAGAGAGTAAATAAACCAACCTAGCGTTCACCTGGATCTGGCTTTCCCTGTGTACATTCCTGCTTGAGATCATCCTCATCTGCCTTTTTAAAACCTCAGCTGCTTTCTGCAGTCCCAGTTTAGGGCTGGTCAGCCACATCAGTCAGCACATTCACCTTGACCAGGTCCAGTTCTGTGTAGATCTTAGTACTTGACCTGGGGGTAAATCAGGAAAGCCATTTAGAAGTAGACTGTAGCTTTTGTTCCTGTCATACCAGCATGTGTTTGCATTGAGTAGGCTCACTTGTTGCGTAGGATTTCTGTTCAGTAAATAAATTCGCAAAAGAGCTCCAAAACTGTGCTATATCCCTAAAGATCTGTAGACAAAGATCTGAGCTCATTCATGGAGACCAAACAGTAAAACTCGCCTGTCTTCTTTCAAAATGATAAAATGAATAAGTTCTGCCCAAAGTTGTATGTTTTCTGCCCGAAGTTTCAGTTATGAACAATCTAACAGGATCAAAGCCACCTCGTGCTTCAGTTTCTGCCAAACTAAGCATTGCCACAGGACTAGCTGGAAATTTAGACCAATTGTGGCTATTTAGAGATGGCAGCTGTCTACATGAGACTTGAGTGTGGAAAGGACACTGGCATAGTCAGAGGAGTCTGTGGACACACAAGTAGTGTCCCAAATGTGGTGTCTCTGATTGAAAATCTTTCTGGTTTACTGGATGAAAACTCATGTCCTGAAGCAGTTCCCTGATGGGGGGAGCTTTCTGGTGCTGAGTCTGTACACCAGGAGCCAGGTGTTTAAAGCTTGCTCTCAGAACATGAGACACAGGGAGTATCATTGAACTCTTAATGCTGTTATGGTCTCTTTTAGGTCCTGCAGATGGATCCTGAAGCCACAGATGAAGAGATAAAGAAAAGATTCCGGCAGGTATTTGGCTTTTGCACTTGGAGCTTCCGGAAGGAGACTTGAAGCTCTGTAGAGATTATTGTGCAGCCATGCTTGGGGACAAGGCACATAGTGGTAAAGCTGTATCTAGGTAGAGAAGTAGCTGTTTTGGGAAGAAATGCATAGAACAATCTTTGAATCAACAAGAGGAGAGCTGCAGAAGTGTCCCTATGCCTGTGGAGTGTGTGATTGGGCTATTGCAAACTGATCCAGCTGTGTATAACCAGATTATTGAACTTCAGCTCAGAGAAGGTCAGGATCTCTCAGAAGAGCTGAGAAAAGGCGTTTTTCTCAAATACACAGACTTGGATCCGGAAGTGTATTTGCTTTGCGGTTTCTTTAAGAATTTCAGTGGTCATTTTTGGTGTCTGAGTTACCTGAAACAGGGAGAAAGGAATGGAATTGTGTGTTGATGAAATCTAACACCTCAATATGGAGTGTGGAACAGCCAACAGGAGGAAAAAGACATTGGCATAGCAAATCATGGAGTAAATAAGCAGCATGCTGCTGTTTAGTACCAGAAGCAAACCTTTGTCCTGTGAAGTAGCAAGTGCCATCTGTAGGGTTCAGGAAGCCATCATTTTGCATTCTTCAGCACTGCTGCAATGTCAGTTGCCACACCGTGGCTGGTTTTGAACTAGGAAAGATGCAGACAAACTAGAGAGGCCACACAGCAACAGCAAAACTCAGGAGTCTGGAAAACAAGCCATATGGAGAAAGTTTGAAGAAGGTGGAGGATGTGCTTTCCAGCCCAGTTAGGATGCCCTAAGGATTGTAGTGAGCCGTGTCCTGCCTCTCTCTCCTGGATAGAGAGTACAGGAAGGAGTTTTTTTGACTTTCAGTAAGGGAGCCTAAGGTAAAACCCACTCTTGTAAGCAGTTTGATATTTGAACAGCCTTGGGGATACCGGAGACCTTCTTAGGATGCTGATTAAAAGGTTAACTTGGGTTGAGGGTGATCTGTGTAGGTTTGTTTCTTCTTAAGACCAAGGATACCAGATGTGGGTGACCAAGGGGTTCAGCCCCAGGCACTGCAGCCAAAGGATGTTCATGTTCTGCACATCTTAGACAGCCTGTTTATTATAGGGATTGTATTTGATTTATAAGCTCTTACTGATGCATACTGGTACATGTTGTCAGCTGACTTGTCTGTATACAAAGGAATGTGATCCCCTGTGATTCCTTCTATGTCAGGCTATTCCCTCATCCCACAAAAATCTCTAAAATGTTCTCCATCTTTTACAATGATCTCAATAGCAAGATCCTTTCTCTTGCAGTTGTCAATATTGGTGCATCCAGACAAAAACCAAGATGATGCAGATAGAGCCCAGAAGGCGTTTGAAGGTAATGGGCTGCTGTATGGCAGTAGCTGGCCAGCTCTTTCTCTGTAGCTGGTTTCAGGCTTTACTAGGGCTGGAGGCCCTACTGAGGGGCAGAGCTGCTGTAGAGCCTCTTTACATGAGGGAGGAGCAGATGCGTGGGGTGGCATTTCAGCACAAAGTGTCACTAGGTGGCAATAATGGCATTATCAGCTGGCACCGGGGACAACCACAGCCCTGGGTCTTCGAGGTTGTGCAAGAGAACCTGTTTAATCTGGGCATTAGATTTTATTCCAAGACCATATGGCAGAAGTAGTGCCATGGGTTTAGGTGTACGCTTTGCATTATGCACCTTAAACTTACATAACTCCCTATGACTATATCACTTAGTAGGACTGATACTTTCACCCTGCCAGCTCCAAAGGTGCGTGACAGTTTCTGTCACTACTGTACCCCAAAACTCATTTAATTAATGGTTATATAACATACCTAGATGTATTTATAGAAAACTACATGCAAAAACCCCAAAACCTGACCAAACAAGACCCCCCGTGTTCTAGGAAGCAAAAGTTGTATGGTCAAGAAGTAGCAATCTCATGGTGCTTTGTGAATGGGATTACTGGTGCTATTAATGTTGATGCTTTTTGTTAGCTGTAGATAAAGCTTACAAGTTGCTGCTAGATCAGGAGCAGAAGAAGAGAGCCTTGGATGTGATCCAGGCAGGAAAAGAATACGTGGAACACACTGTAAGTATTCCATAGGAACATCCAGGAGTGGGGGTGAGGGATAACCAGTCCTTTCTCATTTACTTTTTGGTACATTAGGCCACTAAAAGATGAGCTGAGCAAAGCTGTGCAGGTGGCCTTTGAGCTCTTCCTAGCATGAACAAAACATGCTTTGTCCAAGACTGCTGTTGAGCGCAGTGCAAGATAATTCAGTGAAATTCAGTACTAGAAATAATTAGGTCAGACCACAGGATCTGACCTACATATGGGGTTTTTTTCAAGTCTGTAAATGGCTAATGCAGTTCAGATTCCTGTAAGTGGAAGAAAGTAAGTGGTGACAGCAAGAGGAGTTGGGGGGAAATGACCTATAAGATAAGAAAAGGAGCTTGGACTGCATTAGCCAAGAAGTTAGTTGATTGATATGGGTGGACTAACACAACAAGCTTGAGAAAGCAGATGATATGGGAGCAGTCAGATGCTCTAAACAAAGGAACACTTTATTTTCTGCTTGTTGTTGTTAGTCTTTTGGCTATTACAAAGCAAAAGAGACTTTCTCCTGGTTTGGATGATGTGTATTGGGTATGAAGATAACTTAGAACAAGAACAAAACCCAACAGAGGGATTGGGTTGAATAAATAGTGTGTAACTTAGTATTTTTAATGACTACAGTTCATGTGGTAGTGATCCCATTTATGTTTATCTGGATCTAGGACCAGGAGGTTTTGGTCTAAAATAAAACATTGGTCCACATCCAGAAATGACTGTCATCCAGAGAGCTTCCCACACAGTGGAGCAGGGATGCAGAACTACTTGGGCACAATTCTGTAAGCCCTATAAAACCTTTTGTTTCTCACTTTTGTTCTTAATCTTTAGGTGAAAGAAAAAAAGAAGCAGTTGAAGAAGGATGGGAAACCAGCCACTGTAGAAGAGGATGATCCTGAAGTTGTAAGTTGTTTACTGGTCAGGGAAACTGGGGAGTACAAAATCTGTTTCAAGAGTACCATGTGTTGGGTAATACCTGTATATGTTAGAGAATAATGTAACTGTAGTGTAAAGAGTAAATCTATCCTGGGATTACATAGAACAAAATACCATATTCTTTGGAGCAAGTCTTCATGGCTTGTGCACCATGCTGTCTTTTTGTGTTGAATTTCTTGTATTGTGAATGCAGGAACTGTGGTGTTCCTGCAGTCAGTATACAATCCAGTGCAGCGTGTCTAAATGTGCTGTTAGTGATGTTTTGCAGTATGGGCTGTTTTGGCAGTTTCTTCCAAATAGCACTTGAGGATAGATGTGCTGTTAGGCAACAAATCACTTTTCATATAAAAGGCATGACATAAAACCTGGTTTTTCTTACCTGAGTTCTAGTCTAAAAAGTCATCCTAGAGGCTTGAACAGAATGACAGATAATTATCAAACACTGACAGCATTGGTCTTGCCATTGTCATCTTTCTCTTTTCCCTCTTGATTTCACCACAGTAATCCCATCACAATTGTACTTTCCATTGATTTTTAGAAATCTCTTGCTATTCTTTAATAATGAAGTTTATTTTAAGTATACTGATATTCCCTACTGGAAAGCCAATGCCTTTCACAACCCATCAAGATGATCTGCTGGGAAGTTACTGAACAGTGATTGTTTTGCCTTTCTCATATCTCACTCCTACTGACTACTGTCAAGGCAGAATATGGGGTTTTATGGGCATATGGTTCACCTTTTTATGCTTCTTACATTCTTACATAAAGCAGTCTTCTCTACCTGTGTTAGTCGGTGTTATTTTAAGGCTGGGTTTGTGTTTTGCAGTTCAAGCAAGCTGTATACAAGCAGACAATGAAGCTCTTTGCTGAACTGGAAATTAAGAGGAAAGAAAGAGAAGCGAAAGAAATGCATGAAAGGTATGAGCAGCATTCTGCATGTGCAGTTCAGGCTCTTCCCCCTTCATGCTTCCTCAGGGAAGATAAGGAATCACAGAGTGCTGGAAAAGCTTAAGTCTGGAAGGTAGTTGCAGGGCAGTGCTTTTGATTGCAGATGAACACACATTCTTGCTGTGCATGCTCAGGTGTTTATTCACTTCTCACAGTGTGTGTTCTCAACACTTTTAGAAACTTATCACTATAGAGTTACAAAGGAGTCCAGTTTGTTCTGCTGAGCAAGAGGAGCTGACTCCCTAGCTGAGTACGTGTGCTGTCAGTCGTGCCAAGCCACCGTCTCTGCTCACTGTTCTTCCAGATTTGAAATAAAATGCTATTTGCTATCTTAGGGGTGTGTATTTGTCTCTTCTGATCCGAGAAGCATTTTAATCTGCCAAGAAATCAGAAGAGCTGTCCAAGGTGTTTTGAAAGTAATTCTGTGTTTCTTTAAATCAGATGTTGTGGGTTCATAACTTCTTTGTGGTTTCCCTTCCAGGAAGCGGCAGAGGGAAGAGGAAATAGAGGCACAAGAGAAAGCTAAACGAGAGCGAGAATGGCAGAAGAACTTTGAGGTAATCAGCCAGGGAGGGGAGAAAAGAGTGCACCAGAGACTTTTCATCGTTGTGTCTTTGTGTTGAGGCTTGAGGCAAGTAGAGGGAGAGAGGACAGATGTTTCCCTTCTCTCTTCTCTCTGACTTAAAGCTGCAGCACAAGGGGAGCCATCTCAAGGATGTGAGACCAGAATAAGAACATGGCAGGTTCTGTGCCAACAGATTAGGAAAATCCACTGGAGATGAGGTTTCTTGTTTCCTTTGCACATCAGAGGATTCAGTAGGCTGTAGTGAGGATGGCATAACCCAAGCTGGTTGCTTCTGAAACAGGAAACCAGCATGGGGCTTATACTGGTGCTTGTGGTGTAAACTCAGTTGTAGTTCCACTGTGCTGTCTTCACAGTGTGTGTCCCAGGGGCCAGGGTGCTACATGCTGCATAAGGGGGACATTGCTGTTATGATCTCTTATACATACCAGATATTCTCTGGCTTTTGCACTTCTTAACTCTCTGCTTCCTCCCTGTTGTTCCCAGGAAAGCCGGGATGGTCGTGTGGACAGCTGGAGGAATTTCCAGGCAAATACAAAGGGGAAGAAAGAAAAGAAAAACAGGACCTTCCTGAGACCTCCCAAAGTAAAAATGGAGCAGCGGGAATGATCCTGGCACTGCCCAGGTGCAGCTCTTCAGTCCCCTCCCTGCTTTTAAGGACTCATTGGCACCTAGAGTAAGAATTGCTTTTCAGTTGAGTTTGGTTTCAGTATAATTATTGGTCGAAGTATTTTTTTGTACTCTGTCCATTTGAACTAGGGCCGTAGTAGGAACTTGGCCAGGACCCCGCTACATGTATAACACTTGGCTTAGGAGGTCCCCACCATTATTGCTGTCCTGTTTGTCTGCTGCCCTGTAACTCGATGTTTTGTATTTCACACACATTGTGTGTTTCACCACTTCTGTTTCTAGTTTGAGAGCTGAACAAAGCACTGGAAATGCATCTGTGCCTTTCCGGGCATCATCTCTCTCAGCAAGTTCAGCTTCAGAAAGATCCGAGCTGACTCTCGGAATCTGCTTCCAGCACTACACAGTGCATCTGACCTGCAGTTTGAGTCCTGCAGCTCTCACTGAACTGAGTGGTGCTTGGAAAGACACCTCCCCACACACCCCAAGATCTGATTTCCAACCTAAAATCCCAGCTGTCAGGCTTAGACTTCTGTTAATCTCAGGCCAGCTGGTCCCTTCCTGTAAAGGAAAAATAACTTCTCTTGATTCATAGTTCAGTTGTAATGGTCTGTATGTAAAATAAATTTTTACCCAAGTTACCAGGGCTTCTTTTTCTTGGAATTACTCAAAACTACAACTGAAAGGTATGAATGGAGTGCTGGCCAGTGGGGTGTGTGCTGCTGCTCTCCAGCAGGAACATTGCCCTGGTAAGGACCTGCTCTCATCCTGAAGTCTGTTCTGATGGAATTGTGACTGTGACAGTCCAAATGGCACCAGGAGGACGGGGAGAAGATCTTTCTTCCCTGGATGCTGCCTGGGTGGGTGCTCATGGGGCAGAGTCAGTGCTGAAAGCTGAGCTTGTTGCTGTGCCTTTGGGGAGTGGCGAAGGGTTGGGAGGACTTGGGCATTTGTTAGGAGTGGAGCTCCCCATGGAGCTCCCCATAGCTATGGGATGAGCTCAAACACAAGGGGTTTGATTTCTAAAATCCTACTTTGTGTGTGCATGGAAAGTCTTGAAGGGATTCTCAACTGTTTGAAGGTGTTCAAAGTGGAGTGTGCTGTGGATTCATGTGTGCCTGGCAGACTCCTCTGGAAACCTTCCTGCAAACTATTTCCATCTGTCCTGGTGGTTATCCCCATATTTGGGTCCTGTGGGGAGCTGCTTCCATGAAGATACTGCTCTTCTTCCTCCTCACTGCAGCTAGCCAGCTCCTTTCACTTGGGTTTGCTGTCTATGTGCCCTCATCCTCAAAGGAGCACAATCCTTTGTGCTGCTCTTTGTGTCTCAGGCAAGGTCCCTCTGGAAAGATTGGTTCTGCTGCCCCTACATCATCTGGTGTCTCAACTCTTGAGTTTTGATTAATAGCCTTCCATTTCTGCCTGCTGGGAGGAGCAACATGATCGAGTTGTGTTACCACACAGATTGCTCCAGGAAAAGCAACTCCCAAGGAACGTTCTGATGTCTGACCGGGCCGAGAACTGAGGCGATCTGCTGAAAGGTGGCTGGTGCTCTCCACGCGCCTTTGTTTCTTCTTTTCTTCTCATGTACTGGTCCGTGTGACCAGATGTAAAGTGAAACATCCTTCTCTAGTAAAATGAAGGTATTGGTGTTTTATACATTAACTAGCTCTTGGAACAGACGTTCCTGTTTTCTGTGTAAGCAAAAGAATGCAGTTTCTTTACCTTTGATGATGAGGTGCTGGCACAGGTTGCCCAGAGAAGCTGTAGCTGCCCCTGGCAGTGTTCAAGGCCAGGTTGGACACAGGGGCTTGAAGCAAGCTGCTCTAGTGGAAGGTGTCCCTGCCTGGGGCAGGGGTTGGAACTGGATGAGCTTTGAGGTCCCTTCCAACCCAAACCATTCCAGGATTCTATTTGTCCTGCCATGCATAACCTGCTAGTTAGATAACTTGCTAGTTAGGTAGCTTGAGCTGACTGATGGAACTCACCTTCCAGTAGCTCTTCAGGTAGCTCAGGATGAGTCCTGTGAGAACTTGCAGTGTTTGTAAGACCCACGTTACACTTCGGGTGCTGTGTGTGTTTATGAGCATTTGGGCCATGGTGGGGTCAGCTCCAGGCTCTCACGCAGTGAGTCTGTGGCCAGAGCCCTGCAGCTCCTGTGGGACCTGCTGTGTTGGTGTTGTTTCTTCCACCAGGTACCACTTGGTCGGGGCAGCAGAACGTGTAGCTTAGAACAATGCTGTTTCATTCCCAGTTTTGCTGTTCCTGTTTCCTTCTGTCCTGCCTCTGATACGCTTCTGTGTCTGATAATGCAGTGTTTGTCCTGTCTTATCTACTCAGCCAAGTGCTGCAAAGCTTCCCATCTGCCAGCCAGGCTGCAGCAGCAGCAGTGAAATACCTGGCCTTTGCTAGAGGTTCCTTTGTTCTGCTGGAGGGGACCTGGGAAGCTTTGGTCTCTCAGCCCGTGCTGGCAGCTCTCTGCCAGTGCCACTGCAGTTCTGCACCTCCCTTTTGCATTGCGCACGCTATTTTAGGTGCAGCATTGTCAACCTCTGTTGAGAAAGGCCACAGTAGAACCGGTGCAGCTTTGCTGTAGGCTGGGAAATTGGGGTATGTGCTGCAGGTGGGTGTCTGGCAGGCTTAGATGGGGCAATAGAGGACATGACAACAGCCAGCTCCTCCTGACAGCAGCGCAGGTTGTGTACTTGCTCTGATATGCTTTCACCACCCAGCTGCGATTGTGTGGCCCTTCAGGGCTGTCTCAAAAACCCCACAGAAACCAGTGCCAGTTCTTACCAGCAAAGAAAAGCCAACGTTTCCTTGCTGAAGAGCCCTTGTGTAACGCGGATGACTCAGGTGGATGTTACGCAGTACCACAGAAGGCATCTGGGGAAATCCCACCTGAGAGCAGAGCAAGGGCAGAGCTGGAGCTGTGTCTGCCAGAGCAGCAGGTCCCCATGTGCCCATGCACCCTTTCTTCCCAGGCTGAAGGAGCACAACTGAGGGGGGTTATAATGCTGCAGAGAGGGCAGGAAACTACCTGCCCCAGCCTGGAATGACTCACACAGCAAAATGGTCTCATCCTGACGCTTTGCCCCGTGGCAGCCAAGGGGAAGTCTCCACCTCTAATGGCAGCTGTTGAACAAGGACTCAGTGCTGTGCTGGCTCCCGGTCCCAGTGTCTGGAAAGAAACAAGAAGCTCAGCGGATGGATCTGCCAAAGGTGCTGACCCCCCTTACCAAGCCCAGACCACCCCTGGCCTGGCTGGGGAATGCCCCTGCCCTGGAGCTGCTGCAGGCAGGGCCTGCGAGGCTCCGGGTGACAGGAGCAGGATGAGCCCCTGGCCAGGACAGAGCCTCTGCTGCTCAAGGAAGGGCCTCAGGAGCTGGTGTCAAGCTCCAAGGCGCAGCCAGGGCAGGTCTGAGCCGTGTCACAAGTGCCAAGAGGGAAGTGAGTCACATGGAGAGAGCAGCACCCTCCTTCCGCACAAGCCTCCTCCCGGGCAGAGGCACCAACAGCTCTGGTGGCTCTGCTTGCAGAGGGGACCTGGTGGTCCGGGGCTGTCGGGTCGGGTGCTGTGTCTCCAAGGTAAGAGGCTCCTTCCCTTTTGCTTGCTCTCCCTCCCCACGCTTCACAGGCTCCTTCTGGCCTTCAGTGTCCCAGGACATGAGCAGGCTTCATGTCCCCCCTGGATCTCTGTGTCACAGCTCCAGGACCATTACGGCCATCTCATGGTCCCCATTGGGGTGTGCTGGGAAGAAGTGTGCTCACTCCCTGCGCTCAGGAAGCAGGGACGAGTCAGGCTGGCACTGCCATTGCCTTTGGGGCTGTGTGGATGGGGACTGCCCTCACTGAGGTCCCATCCCACCATCCTGGGCGGCAACAACGGCTTCAGACGCTGCAGAGTGAGGTGAGGAGCCCTGCTTCAGACCTTCAGGTAATGCTCAGAGCCTCTCCAGGAGCTCTCATCCCGAATGTGCATGGCCCCTGCCCTTGCCCTGATCAGGCAGGTACCTTACCCCTCTGCCAGGAGGTAACTCGCTGCAGCAGCAGCAGTGCCCTGCCCACGGGGGCTTCATGGGAAGGAGCTTCCCCTCCCAGCAGAGCCACCACAGCCGGGGCTGGGAACACAAATGCTGATGCAGTGGCCCATGGAGCTTAACTTCTGCCCTGTGCAGCCCAGCTGCCACAGCCAGCCCAGCTCCAGTGGTGCTGTTTCCTGCAGTTCAGGGAGGATGACACTGTTCTCAGCCTTTCCCCACTGCCATGGCACTGAAGTGCAGAATCCAGGCTCTCTTCAGCTTTTCATGTTTTAAATGCAACAGCTGAAAATGGAGCTGAAGAGGAAGGGAACTCCCTGAGTATTAAGAGTTGGACAAGTGCAAAGGGCGGCAAGAGGCTGGTGTACACAACCCAGGGGCTGTTCTGGGCATTTCTGTGCATCTCAATAGCTTGAGGCCTCACTGACCACTGGAGGCAAAGCTGGAAAATGAGTAAGTCAGGGGAGCAGTCCTTCACCACTGACCCTGCCTTGTCCCTGTTGTTGATTCTCTGGGTTTTACAACAGATCCCTTTTGCTGATCGTGGGTAACGTGCGTGTGCCCTGTCCTGGGGGAGCTGTCACAGAGCTGAGCAGAGGAAGGATGGATATTTCTGATGAGAGCTCCAACCCAGCCCCAAACCTCCAGGGCTTTCATTTCCTTTAAACACTTGGCTGCAGCAGGACAGGAGCTTTGTTTGGTCATTGCTGCAGCCTTTGCCAGTGCTCCTCTTCCCTCCGTGACCTGGCTGCTGTCAGCAAAGGCAAGAACTGGCTGCCAGCCACCCTCATCAGCACGCTTGTGGTTTGGTTTGAACTGAAGCTCCCCAAAGCAGTCAGGGCACACCTGAGGCTCTGTCTGGTCCATGAAGGGCCAGGTTCCTCGGTCTATCCTTACAGCAGTTGATAAAGAAGGAGGAAGGAGGGAGGACACCGCTGACAGAGCATTCTCCTCATGAGCTGATGGTAGGGACAAGGTGGACGGTGGCAATGCTGTTCTGCCAAGATGCTGAGGTCGGCTGGGCTGGCCTCAGGCACCTCAAAGCAATGGGCTGTGCAGCATCGGCGCAGCCAGAGCGGTACTGGAAACCATCCTCCAGCACAAGTGTGAGTGAGACTCTGCTAGGGAATGTCTCTGTCCACGGGATGTATGAGTTTCCTGGCACTTCCTCTCCTTGAAGTTATGAAGTGAAAGCTCCCAGCTTCTGTCATTCATAGTTTGGAAGAAGGATGCTCAGATGCTGTCTAAACCCAGATCTAACCAGGGACACAGAGTGTATTCCTATTCTGCCTTTAGGGGAAAATCCCAACTTTGCCCACTTCCAGGATCGCGAGAAGCAGAGATACTTTGAGGAAGCAGCTTTAAAGGCTTTCCAGATCTTTGCTGTGGTTAATTGCCTTTCCTCTATGGCCTATTTTATTTCTCATTTCCTTTGAGCTGATGTCACCCGTTTCCTCTTCTCTAGTGACTCTGCAGTCATGCTGCAGTTGCTCCCATTCTGGTGTCCTGTTCTTGAGAGCTGCCTGTGTGGAGACCTTCCAGCAGCAGGTCAGAGAAAATAATGCTTGGAAGAAGACCATGCATCCTCAGTAAAACACCCATCACCACTCTACTGAAGCTGAAGATGGACAAATCGTGCTGAATCCTTCTGCCTCTGGTAAGCACAAAACCACACTTTATTAGTATAACTCCTTTTGGAATATACTATTGCTGATGGCATAGCTTGTGTTAGCGTGGGTTTTGCACTCTGCAGCCATGACCTTGTAAATCCTTATTGGGAGAGCATGGCCCAGGGTGCAGACTGGGAGCAGAGTCCGCTTCTGGAACCTCTAGCTCTGCATAGAGTGGCGTTGATAATATAAACCACTTGGGATTACCAGCTGGTGTACTGGTAGTGGCTTGGGCTTGGCTTGGGTTTGGGCTCAAGTTTCCAGGGATTTGGGTAATGCAGCACTGGCTGCTGCAGCAGACCACAGGACCCTCACCCTCCAGCCCCTCTCTGACCACGGCACCTCTCCTCCCTTCTGCTGGCATGGAGAATATTGACCTGCTTTATGGAAAGGAGAGCCGCTTCAACAGGAGAGGCTGAGTGAGATGCCCCAGACCATGCTCAGTGTCTAGGGCTTAGGACAGCTCACAAGTACATGGGACACTTAAGCTTGAGGTCCTCTGACTGAAAAGGGAAGTGGGAATTGACTACATTTAGGGGAATGGTGCCATACTCTCTTCTAGCTGCATTTCGTTGAGTATCTGGCTTCACAAGCGAGAAGAGAAAAACAACTCTCCTGTGATTCCCTGGAGGACCTTGGCATCAGCACTGCACAGCCACTGATGCAAACCTGATGAGCTCTACCAAGTGCTGCTGTGGCCAGGAGACACCACGGCCATCTCCCACAGCCACCTCTGCCAGAGATTTCTGTCAGACTTAAAAACAGAGCACGTCCTTGCATTCATCTCGCGCAGCCCCATAGCTCAAACCCATCTGCAGTGCAGGGCTTTGCTTTTCCCTCTCCATGCCATAGGATATCAAACACAGAGCTCCCCATTAGTTTCTCCTGCCCCTGCACAGCCTCACCCCCTCCCTGAATGTCTGCATCTGGTAGGTGCCCTCCCAAGCTGAGAGATGCAAACTCTTCCACCTGATAGATGTCCTTACCTGAGATAGTCCCTCAGTGGGTGGGAGAGTTGGGCTTAGACACCGACATTTATTTAAGGCCATGTTGTGACAATGAATTTTCATACACAGATGAGGGTGTGGAAACAGATCAATGAGATGACCAGTAGGACCTGCCTTGGGTCCTGCATGAATCAAAGGCAGAGCAGGGAAGGGAGGCGGTCCCCTGCCTCCTCTGGGACCTCTCCTCAGGGATGTGCCAGACCTGTGTGGCCAGACCCCGAGGTGTCATAGCCCAGAGCATCCTCGCCTCCTGGGTACCACCCCCCAGTTGGCTCCTGCCCTCTAGAGATCTCAGCAAGGTGGCAGAGATCAAGGTGGAAGAGGAAAGACACATCTGTCCCCTGGCCAACCACTGGCACTGCCACAGCTACTTGTTAATTCAGGTGGAACCTGGCTGAAAGATTAAAGACACCCAAAAGCAAGTGCTGCCGGTGAAGGTCCGAGGACACGTTGTGGATATCCTGAGTTGTTGTTAGGGGACCTGTGAGGGTTGAGGAGGGACAGGCTTGGCAAGATGACTCTTGCCTTCCTCTCTTAACAACTGGAAAGAGACAGTGAGGAAGTTGCAGAGTGCTAAAGAAAGGGAGAGCTCTCCTGAGCTAGAGCTGACTTCCTCATCTGCAGTGGGAAGTTGCAAATGAGGAACCAACAACACATGGGCACAGAGAAAGAGACTCAGCCCAAGGAGGATGCGATGGGGGCTCATGCCACTAGCTCCTGCTGAGGAAGATCCAGGGAGTTTTGAGGCAGGACGGTGCCTTCTCAGGAGGCAGCAAGTCTTTGGGGGGAAATGCCATGGAGCTGGCAGAGCCGAGGGTAGCACATTGCAATGTGCAGCAATCCATGAAGGAAGATGGAGACAAAAATAAGCTGATCTGCAGGGTTGTGTCATGGAGAGGTGAGTCCATCAGACAGGGAGCTGGCACCAGGGCCAAGAGCAGGTGTGTACATCTGCTGGGTAGCAAAAGCAGCAGCTGAAACTATACAAGAGATTAGACCAAATCCATGTAAATCTGAGCCAAGAACACATACAGGATTGGTGTTGCAGGAATTTGGTATGTCCAAACTCGGGCAAGATGTAAAGAAATGCTAGCTGATGTGGGGACGTCTCTTTAGGGACAGTGTTTGTCAGCAGCCTCACCAGTGACACAGGAACTGCTGCTGCTGACACTTGCATTTGATACAGAAATGGGGGGAAGAGAGACAGATGGATTGATGGCAACTCAAAATGATGGCATGATAGATAACAGCCAGGATTTTAAGAGATAGAAACTGTAGGAAAAATCAGCAACATATCACAAAATATCACCCTTTAAGATTAGTAACCCATTTGGTACATCATTCAGTGAAAAAAATGGGAAGTCTGGTAGCCTATGAAGTGAATGTGAAATCATAAAGTCATAGAATGACTTTGGTTTGTGTTGAAGGGACCTTAAAGCTCCTCCAGTTCCAACCCCTGCCACGGGCAGGGACACTTTCCACTGGAGCAGCTTGCTCCAAGCCCCTGTGTCCAGCCTGGCCTTGAACACTGCCAGGGATGGGGCAGCCACAGC
>WYDI02025947.1:0-19490 GCA_009867235.2 Psittacus erithacus | reverse complement strand
CAGGGAAGAGCTTCTGCCTAAGAGCTCATCTCAGTCTCCCCTCTGGCAGGTTAAAGCCATTCCCCTTGGCCTGTCCCAACATTCCCCTGTAAAAAAATCTCTCCAGATTCCTTGTAGGCCCCCTTTAGGTATTGGAAGACTGATAAAGACTGTCCTGGAAGACATTAAAGAGCCTAAATCCACTGAAGTCCCACCCCACAGACCCAGGAGGGGAAAAACAAGGGGCTTGCTCCCTCCACTGGCCACAGCCATGCAAGGGGAACGGTCCCATCCCACAGGCACAGCTGGTCGGTACCAACCCAAGCAAGAAGAAAGGAGAGGGGTGATGGTGCTGAAGAAACCCCCCTACATTCCCCTTGGGCAGGCTGCAAGGAGACGCCTCATCCCACTGTCTGCATTCAGCCGGCAAAGCTCGTTAAAGGAGGTGGCCTTTCAGTGCCCTTTTCAAACCTGGAAATTTAGGCCTCTTGCACGACAGAAAGAGAAGGTGAATTAAGAGATGAAATGCCGGAGGAGGAGGTACACGAGCCCTCCGAGCCCGGCCACAACCGTGCCCGCTGCCAGCCGTGCCCAGAGGAAACCCAGCGAATCCTCGAGCTGGGCATGGAGCCTCAGGACCTGCCGGCGGGTGCTCTCCCGCCCGCCGGAGTTGTCGATGATGTGAGTTGCAAACCTGCGCTTCTCATCCAGAGGGAGCTGGGAGCGGATGCGAGCTTCTGCCTCCGCCTGGGACAGCCCATTCCTCTGCATCAGGCGGGAGAGCTGCGCCCGGGGGCTGCTGCCGGGATGGGAGGATGGGGTGAGGTGAGCTGAGGGAGGAAGAGGAGGTTTCTGCCTGCCTTCCTCAGCACAAGTGGGGGGAAGAGGGATGTGCCCTGTGTGGGCATCCTGCGCTCGGAGCAGCACAGGCATCCCTGCAGCGCTGCCAGGCCCACTCTGCTGCGTGGTTTTGGCATTCCCATAGCCCATAACACCCCAAACCCTGCCCCAGCCAACAGGGCACAGGTTATGGAAGGCCTAAAGACAGCGACTTCCCCTGTCACAATGGTGCCAGGGTTCAGGAAAACCACAGTAAGAAGCCTCTTGCACACTAGGATACAGGAAGGTGTCACTTCTCATACCACCAGAAAAGAGGTGGTGTTGCTGACAGGCTTTGCACCAGGGCTGTGGCTAAATCCTCACCAGAGCAGGAGGGCCATGATGGTCCTCTCCAGCCTCTGAGAGGTGGCAGCATCCCAGCCTCATGGTTCATGCTGCACTTACCAATAAACCAGGACCGTGTATTTCATAAACTTGGTCAGTCTGTTGGTCTCAAAGAGCAGAGGGATGTCGAGGATCACGTAGCGGTAGCCTGCAGGAACATCCCCCCCCCCCCAAGAAGGGAACAGCATTACTTGGATTCCCAAATCCCTCATGCTGCACACACACTGCAGCCACAGCTGCTCCAGCAGCAGAGCTCCACATGACAGCCGAGAGGAGTGCAGAGCCTTCCTGCCCTCCTCCCTCTCAGAGGCAGGATGTGGTTTCATTCCAAGTTTCCAGAGGGGGAGAAAATGCAAAGCCAACAGGCCCTAACCTGGCTGATCTCAGAGCAAAGGCAAAGCTGCACAAATATAATGAGGAGCTGAAAGAAGCTCAAATGAAAGTGCCTGTTCTTGCCTGGCAAGAGCTGCAGCCACACCGCTGTTGCTGGGCTCTCCAGGGGAGCAGTGCTCACAGCAGAACCTGCCCTCCTCTTTCACTTGTCCAAGGCTTCACCAGACTGCAGCCACTTGAGCTGATGTTTCCCAGCTCAATTTTCTTCCCTTTATGGAAGGCTTTGGTTAAACAGTTCCATTTTTCCAAAGGGAACAAGGAAATCTTGCAGACTTTTTGCAGCTGTGATACTGGCACAGCCCCTGGGGCTGAACCCCCCTGCAAAACTGGGCCAGCTTGGTTTAAAACACCACACAGCAGCTGGCAGAGGAGAGCTCATACCCACCAGCCACCCTCCCGGGCCCTGCAGCCCACCCCAGGCTCTCCATGTCTCCCTGTCTCCCACAGATAGCAGTATCTGGGGACGTGGGGCATGTCCTCCTGCACCTGGGGAGGTGAGGGCAGGAGAAAGCTCGAAATCAGGACCTTGCTCCCCTCTCTGTCCCCAGCCATGAGGACACCTCCAGTTTTGCTGGTGTCCCCTCTACAACCCAAACCTCCCAACTGAGCTGGCCACGGCAATAAAAGCCTTGACAAAGACATCCTCATCCACCATGCGACCGTTTTACCAGCATCTGCGCCCAGAGAGACTTCTTGCTGCCCTCCAGTTTGATCGATACAAGCTTTCCTTGCACAGCCTCCTTAGAGACAACATCCAGCTATCCCAAATCATTAAAACCTGACTAATGAGGACAAAGCAGCCTGCAGAAGACACTCGGTGCTCTTGCTGAGGGGCAGGACAGCATCCGCCTCCTGAGCCTGCAGCCCTGGGTACAAGACTCCATCTCTGGCTCCCGGCTTTCCTGCCTGTTGCTTCCTTTGTGCTTCTTCCTCCTCCTCACCCTGCAGCAGAGCACGGCCCCTGCAGTGCCCCAACACAGGCCTATTCAGCTGTCACAGGACTCAGCTTTGATAAGCTCTACGAAACCAGACTGACTCTATTAAGACATCCTTCTGTCTACACAGAGACCTCCAAACCAGCTGGTGATGTTATCTGGCATTTGATTAGACCAAGTTTGACAGCTGTATTTGTTACATTTACCAGGGGAAAAAGCAGGACTTTGGAAGACACAGCTGTCAGCCCAGTTCTCACCTTATCGAGACTAAAAGGGCTCCGCAGCTTCCATTGCAGGCCTGGAAGGCTGGGGGGCAGGGAGGAATATCTGCCCATTTCGGAAGGTATGACATTATTCATCAAGTAATCTCGGAAGAGGCCTCACAATGCTTTTGCTCAGGCCCTACAGATGCACTTTAAACCACAGAAGAAGGGCAGCAGTGAAAGGCAGGAATGAATCCTCCAAACACCAACGCTAAAGGCCATCGGTGGCAGAGCACAAAGGCCGTCACTCAACGTCGGTTCCTTTTCTTCTTCCCTGTCCCTCTCCCCACTTGAAAACCAAAGGCAGAGCGAGCAGGTAGAGCTCCTGCCCGAGCAGGAGCCCCGGTGTGCTGGGACACAGCCTCTTACCTAACACAAAGTACTTCAAGATCTGCTTCAGCATCTCCTTCTGGATCTCCGGGTGGGTGATGGAGTTCAGCAGCTGCCGCTTCTCCGGCTGGGAGAAGATAATGCTTCCCAGAGCCTCACGATTTATCTCCCCGTTCTCCAGGAGGATCTCGGTGCCAAAGTGATGCACTATCTGCTGATAGGCCTTGAGGTGGGGCTGCACCACTGAGAACATTAAACAGCTAGAGGTTAGGGCCAGTTCTACAGCACAGTTGGTGTCTGCATCAGCAATCGGCCTCAGCTGAGTTTGGTTCATTAAATAACCGAGCTTATTCTCTGTGGTGGCCAGCACATCTGCGTACAGCACACACTGCTCTGAGCCCAGCATGGCTCAGCACCGCAGCCCAGCACACACCTGCATCGGTGCTGCAGCAGGAAAGGGGCTGCAAAACCTTCTCTCAGCCCAAGGTCCCTTTGAGCGCTGACACTCGAGCGATCGAAGCATCCTGCACACATTAATTCAGCGCCACAACCCTCCCTGTGCTGCTGCTGCTCGGGGTTAGGAGGCACAGGGTGGGTGGGAGGATTTGCTGACAGGCAAGGCACAGGCAGGAATGGGGCTGAATGATTCCCAAAGCATTGGCAGGAATGGGGCTGAGCAATTCCCATCATCTGCAGGGTGAGGAGCAGAGCAGGGAGATCCTAAAGGGACCAGGACCAGCATCAGGGTTATTTTAGCTGCAAACTTCAGCACTGGGTGAATACAGCCCGACTGCTACAAGTTGGCTCTGGCTGCTACTTATGTGTTTTATCCTTCTTTACTGTCTTTCACCTCAGTCACCCAATTCTTCAGGCGAATGAGCAGAGAAACCTTCTTAGAGATTGATTCCCAATAGGTATTTTCAGGGACTGACGTTACATGAGTGTATAATTTTAAAGCCACCAAAACCCATCCAACACAAAGGATGCAGTAATAAAAGCATCATGAAGATCAAGCTGAGGCTAACCACAGACAATCACAGACTGTATATCATTTCCTCTCCAAAAGCCAGGAATGTTGCCACAGGTTGGAACCTCAGCCCAAGCTAATAAAAATCTTTAAGGCCAATTTCTTTCTCCCATGGAATTTCACATGGAGGCAGTTTGAGGATGGGGGAAGTTCATATAGTAAATCAACACAGATAAAAAAGGAACTGGAGGAAAATGAAGTGATTGGTAGAAACCCAACGCTGAGCAGCTGTGGTGTTTTCCTACTGTCTCTGAGGGCTTTTAGCACCTCCAGCAAATCTCCCACACCTTGAGAAGAATTACAGTGCAATAAAATGTTCAGAGCATCACAGCCTCGGGAAGTTCTTCCCCAAACAGAAAAGCACAGGCACTTCAAACCAACACCTCCTGCCCCACACTCAGCCCTCAGCCCTTCCGCATCCAGAATCAGCCGCTCTTCCCGATGCTCTCCGTGATATCCCAGTGGCACAGAGGGAAGAACACCTCACCTGCTCTGTGCAGGTAAGTGGGAGAGCAGGGGCTGCTCCAGCTCTGCTGGGGGACCACAGCTGTATTTCTGGGTCTTTCCTGGAAGCAGGGCAGCAGGCTTTGGGAGCAGCAGGAGGCAGATGTGCTGTGCCACAGCCCACACTCCTGCTGACCTGGGATACTGGGAGCCTCTTTGTTTTACTGGTTTTGAGGCACAAGGAATTTTGTGGACTAGTCCCTCAGTATTACCAAGTAACACCCAGCACAGAGGGAAATTCTCTTTCAGCCTTGTCAGTAATGCCACCTAATGTACCCGAGTTATGGCATGGGCATCCTGGGGTTTAGGGGCAACATCAGATTAGCCAAGGGAACCTGCTTTACAGAGAACCACGTTTATCTTTGGCTTTCTCAGCTCAGAAGCACTGCACTCCAGGAGAGGAAAACTCAGGGCATGATCTCTCCACAGTGATCATTAGGACATGATCTTGGTTTTCACTTTATTAAATGTATATCCTTGATTCAATCCTCCCCGAGCCAGCGGCTCCACACAGCCTGGGAACAGCAGCGAAAGCCTCATCTACCGTACCCAGAGCACCCTCTGCTGTCTGCGCTTCCCCACAGCAACCCGGTTGTCAGGAGAACCTCGGAGCAAGCTCAGCTATGCAGCACTCACCCTGCCTGGCAATAACATCGGCATCAATCACAGCACAGCCCAGCTCCCGGAGCACAGCCACCACCGTGCTTTTCCCCGACGCGATGCCCCCCGAGAGGCCGACCAGGAACATCGTGCTCTGAAACGGAGAGAAGACGACCTTGGGAAGATGTCAGGATGGGACCATTCTGCGCATGCTCTTCACCATGGGCTCTTTCCCCTTCCAAGAGGCAGGCAAACAGATGGGGTTCACTCGAGCAACACCAAGGGGCAACTCAAAGGGAATCAGAAAGGGCAGCATAAGCAGCAGTGGCTGATGGAAAGCCCAAGCTCTGGTGCTAAGCGAGGACCCAGCCCCTTTCCTGGTGGTACAGAGCCTTTCCTGGTGTTATGCCGGGCTTGGTGTGACACAGCAGTTGTGTCTCTATTTATCACAGTGTGTTAAAATCTTGCCCTCTACAGCATGATCTTCTGTGCCCTCTGCACCAGCCCGCAAGGGGCAACGCTGCAGGATGGGAATCAGGCCTTTAGCATGCTTGGGATGGAGGCTCCACTCGTGTGAGACACATGCAAACCTCTCCTGCCCATGCAACCACAAGGCTTTAGCTGCAGTAACCCCAATGCTGTGGCCTCCAGCCTCAACTGGGGCTTGCTCCCAACAACCTCGGCTATTTCTGTCCCTCTGTCACATACCTCTGCAGAGGATCTCTCTCTGCCTTCACAATTACTGTGGGGGTAAAAGAGCATTTGGAAGGGATGATGTAGAAACCACGGCCCAACAGGGCTTGCAAACACTTGTGCTGTCAAAGGGCCTGTACAGATCCATGGTACGAAGGATAAATATTTAATGAGCCTGGGTTTGAACTGCACACAAGGGTACCGAGGCTCCTGCAGGTGTTACAGGCAGGAGCCAGAACCACTCTTCCCCCACGTGTACTTTTTTGTGTGTGTGTATTTGGCCAGCACCAACTAAATCAAACGTGGGGAAAGCTGAAAGCCACCGAGGACGTGGAAAACCTGGTGACTTATTCCTGCTGGGAGAAATGGGGCCCGGAAAAGCAGCTTTTAAACACCGACGTGTCCAAACTTCCCCCGTGTCCCCATTCCTTTGGCTTTCCAGCACCCGTTGTCTGCCCCAAGCCTCATCCGGAGTGCCTGGAGGCAGAGGACAGCGCTGAAACGCGTCCTCCAGCCCGGTCCTACCCCCGCACTGCTCCTGCTCCCGTCGGCTCTGGCTCACTCACAGATCCGGTGCTTGCCTTGAGGCGGCTGCAGTTAAAGGGAAACCCATACAACGCACCGTTACCTTGGCGGGGAAAAGCCGCCACCGGAACGGCCATGACCCACCCCCGGGCCTCCCGGCGGGCGCTCAGTGAAGCCCCATGCGCTGCCGGGCTGCAAACCAGCGCGTTCCCGGCGGGCCCGAGCCGCGACCACAGCCGCGACCGCTGCCGAGGCCTCCCCGGGCCCGGGGCCGGCGCCGCTGCTGGGATCGGGCCCTGCCGCCGCCGCGGGGGCCTTCACCCACTCACCCTCTGCCCAGCGCAGCATCCCGCGCGCCTATTGGCTGCTAGGAAAGGGCGCCGCCTGCCAGCCAATTAGCACCTCCCTCATTGGATTCGGCCTGCTCCCTCAGGAGGGAAGCGAGTGAGGGCGAGGAGCCCGCCGCCTCAGCGTGGGACAGCGGACACAAGCGCCGGGCAGCGGGACCGGGCACTGCCGCGCCGCTGTGGGAGCCCTCCCGCCCCGGGAGCTCCGTCCCCAAAGGCCGACGGGAGCTGTAGTCCCGGCGCAGCGCGGTCTCCGCACGCTGCCACAGACTACCGGTCCCGGCATGCCCCGCGGCCCATCTCCCAATCGCGGCGAGCTTTGTTGCGGGGGGCGACAGGAGCCGAGCCCCCGTTGCAGGGCGGCGGGCGGCAGTGGGGCAGCAGCGAGGCGGCCGCCGCCGAGGCCTCCGCAGCCTCCGGCGGGGAACGACCGCGAGCACCGCAGCACCTGCGAGGAGACGGAGCACGGCTCCAACCGGGGGTGAGCAGCGCCCGGGGCCATTGAGAAGGGCCCCGCCCTGAGTGCGTGCTGATTGGCTGTGAGGCAGCGGCCTGTTCTACGATTGGTCGAGCCGCCCGTCAGTCTGGCGGGGGGCGGACCCGCTGGCTCCTGTTCGGGGCAGTGGTGGGAGCGTGTCTGCAGCCGGAACGGGCCCCCGAGTGCCTCTTCCTATGGAAGGAATGAGCCTAATCCGCAGCTGTTGTCCTTGTGTTAAGCCGTGCCTCACATTCCCAATGGCCCCCAGGACAAGCCCCGTTGTCCTCCCGGCATCTCCAGCACCACGGTGGTACCTGGGGTGCGTTATCGCGCTCCCCGGAGCCTGGGAGTGCCCTGGAAGAGGCCCAGGCTCCTGCACAACCGTTCTGGCCTCATCCTGGAAACAGCTCAGGGTTTTGCAAAGCTCGGCTGACGTGATTTGAGGAGCAGGGTATGAAATGCTGAGTTAGCAGCGGTTAGGCCGGGAGCGAGTGGACGTGGCAAGGAATGGCCTTATTCTTTAGGAAAGATCTGAAATCCCCAACAATCCCCCCATTACTCACTGCTTTATCTGACAAGGCACAGCACTGCCTCGTCGTGCCTGTTGGTTTTCTCCTCGTTCCTGCTGGCTTTGCATGCAGCAGGGCACGTCCATGTGTGGCTTATGCCACATTGTGTGCTTCCGGAGGTTTTGCACCTCCTGCTTCATGCCTTGAACCTCACCAGGCTCCTCTTCCTGCTCACCCTGTTCCCCAGCAGCTCTGCAATGTAGAGCCCATCGCCTTGAAGAGCATTTCTCCCTCCATCAGCAGCTTTCCAGGGGCAATCCCGCCTGCCCAGTAACCAAAGTGAATAAAAGGTCACTCAGGAAATATCGCAGAGGATTTTGTTATGACAGCACAGATGCCTGGTTATGGTGTATTTGCCTCCCGGGTGTGGCACTGTGTCTCAGGCTAATAGGTTTAGCTGGGCTTGGGGAGATTTTTCTTCTCTTTCCCTCTGACATGATTAGGTTTGCAGAAAGCAGAGCCAAATGATGTGCAGAGAGACTCCACAACACGTTAAAGTTGTAAGTAGGTATGCTTTATTCAGCGCTGAGGCGCATGGGGGATCGCTCCTCCAAAGGCACGTGCGCCTCAGCGCTGAATAAAGCATACCTACTTTGCAACTTCAACGAGTTGTGGAGTCTCTCCGCGCATCAATTTGGTGAGCCAGGCAGGAGATGTCTGTTCTGCTGCAGGATCGGCTGCGGAGTGGACATCCAAGGCGCCCCAGGCCGTTTGCCTGGGGGATCTCCACTTCTTGTCTGCTCATTGCGGGGGTAGACAACAGCCTGTGCCGACTGCGGAAAACGGTATGCTTGTAATTTCGGAGGCCTGTAAGTCATGCGCTTGCTGGTAAGTCGCTCAGAGATGTCTGGCGCACAATGTGGTCCCCGTAGGCAGGGCTTGCAAGCAGTAGGTTGGGAGGGGGACTTGCCAACTGAGAGTGGCCGCTAGTGATCTTAGGGTAGATCGGATGAGTCCAGGGATTCGCTGGCTGACAGAGCAGCTGGGACCCAGACGAATCTAGGATCTCCGCTGCATCCCGGGTTTTGGGAGCCAGGACAGACCTGCTGTAAAATGCAGGAGAAGGGTAAGCGGGATCACTGTGTGGAGTGTGTGGGATCCCGTGTGAATGCAAGTGCTGAGGGGGTGTGACTGAGATGTGGCATAGCTACGAAGCGAGTGTGGAGTCCCGATCTGCTGTTCCGTGTTCTCCGCGAGGAGAGCGGCTGGAGACGGACGAAGTGTCCCTGTTCTGTCGCGCCATTGTCCATGGTTGAGGATGTGTGCACGAAATCTGTCAGTATTAATCAGATTTGGGTCCGTCGGTCTAAGTGATCGTGGACATTGGACCCAGCTGCTGAGCTATCTAAGAGTACAGGTACAATATTTTATGAAGTGGGGAGCTCAGCCGCTCCCCGTCCCCTTTTGGTTAAGACTTGGTTAAGGGAGACTTTGGTTAAGGGAGATAGCCCCTGATTCCAAATTGTTACAACACCATTGGGCAACTCAACAGGATCCAGAGGGTATACCCTGCCTCCCGTGTGGCACAGTCACAACATTTAAATGGTGGCATTTTGCCTGGACACTGTGGCAGTGTCCCCTCTGTTATAAACGTTTTTATAGTCACTCTGGGGCCCAAGGGAACTTGAGATTTTGCTATACATGTGTGTCTGAGTATAGACTTCAACACAATCATAGATATCCCACGGACACGTCACTCGGGCCATTAATTTGTAGGTTCATTTGTGGAGTCATTGGGTACCTAAAAGGTGCCAAGAGATAAGTGAGAACAGGTGGTCAAAGGTTCAAAGGAAATATAAGAAATGAATAGTTTTTCTATTTCTATTTTTCTATTATTTCATCGATTACGTGATGGGAATTGGACAAAGTAAGGAAATTCCTAAAAGGAGTCTCTTGGCCTGTATAATAGCCCACTGGAAATTAATTGCAGATTGGGAGGGACAGAGAATAAACGGACCCTAAAGTATTGCAACCAATGGCTGCCCCTTTATACCCTAGGAGATCAAGAAAAATGGCCCAATAACGGGACCTTGAATTATAATACCCTCCTTCAATTAATGCTATTCTTAAGGAGAGAGGGGAAATGGGATGAAGTGTCCTATGCAGATGTGTTTTTTGCCTTAAGAAACCATCCTGAGTGGCAGAAAGAGTGCGGGATGGGAGCACCACAAGATCCACTAATATTAGCCATGGAAAAGGACCAGAAGGGAACCAACAGAGAACTGAGGAGATGTTGTTTGGGTTGCAGTGTCGGCCAAAGATGCCCAAACCATGAGAAAGTAAGAATCCCGACTGATGAAGGGAAGGAGATGACATCTTTAAGCTTCCTTCCAAGAGATGGGAAGGGGATGCAGATGATGCAGATTCGGAAGGACCCCAACTCCCCCGGGTAGCCCAGTCTCCTCCTGAACCAGACAAAAACAGATATTGCAAGCTCCCCTACGAGAGGCAGTAGGACCCAAAGGGGCTACAATGCTGATCAGGGTACCCTTTTCCACGTTGCATCTGGAAGTATGGAAGAGGGTAGCGAAAGATTATCGAAGTGATCCAGTGAGTGTTACTAAGCACTTACAATTTATTACAAAACAACATAGTCCTGATTGGAGCAACATACAATTGCTGTTGGAAGCAATGACAGAAACTGAGAAACAATTACTATCGAAAACAGCAGGAGAAGGGGCTGAGGATTATTACAAAGTGAGACACGAGGATGTAAAAGAATTTTTCCCACTCCAAGACCCAAAATGGGATCTGAACTGATCGGCAGAATTAGCAAAATTGCAGGCTTACCGAGAATGGATTGTAAAAGGGGCAGAGAGAGCTATTCCAAGAACAATCAGTTGGTCAGCATTATATGCCATTAAACAGGGTCCTTCCGAGTCACCATCAGAATTCTTGGATCGATTAAGGGACGCAATGTGGTGCAACACACCGTTAGATCCTGGGTCAGAAGTAGGAGCACAACAGTTAATGCCTTTATTGTTAGGACAATCAACCAGAGTCATTAGGAGGAAGCTCCAAAAGCTTCGACCGACTGAGAGGAGAAACTCAGAAATATAACTAGATGGAGCATGGCGAGTGTTCAGTAATCGAGAAGAAACTCATAAACAAGGGATGTGGAGATTAGTAGCAGTAGTAGGAGGGGAAAGAGGGAAACAAAAACAGGGGCTGTTACCCAAAACTGGACCGCGGTTGGGTAGGCACCAGTGTGCACTGTGCAAGAAATACGGATATTGGAAGAATGAGTGCCCAGGAAATAAGCAAAGTCACCATCCAACCAAAATAGCCCAGGGAAAGATGATGGTGCAGATGAAGGAGACCAGGGGAGTCTGCCCTAGCAGAGCCTCTGGCTGTAATAAAGCTAGGGGATACGGAGAAGGAAGTGCATTTTTTGATTGATACGGGAGCAACATACTCATTTTTAAACAAAGCCTTGATGCCTTTGGAAGAAGGTTATATTATGGTAAAAGGGGCAACTGGCCAAAGCGAAAAGGCTTACTTTTGTAAACCATTAAATATAGATTGGGAAAACAATGGGGTATCCATAAATTCTTGCATATGCCTAATTCTCCAAAAGCTCTTTTAGGGAGAGATTTATTATAACACTTGAGGGCAACCATTACTTTCAAAGAAGGCGAGATCACCTTGGAGGTAAACAACCAACAATATATAGAAATGTTAAGCTTAGTTTTGGTTACGAATCACATCGAGGAAAAGGTTAGGGAGGATGTATTAAATCAGGTATTTCCAGGAGTATGTGCCACAGGTGTACCCGGAAGAGCCAAAGATGCATCCTCGATACAGATTAAGCTCAAGGAAGGGAAACAGCCAGTTAGGATCAAACAATACCCACGGAAAAAGGAAGGTAGGGAAGGAATTGGCCCAGTAATTGACAATTTCTTACAGTTAGGGTTGCTAAGAGAATGTCACTCTGATTTTAATACTCCTATCTTACCAGTTCGTAAACCTGATGGGTCATACCTGGTGGTTCAGGACTTACGGGCCATTAACAAAATAACTGAGCATCTTTACCCTGTGGTGGCAAATCCATACACTTTGCTAACATGCTTAACGCCAGAACTAACTCGATTTACCGTTCTAGACCTGAAGGACGCTTTCTTTTGCCTCCCCATCCACGAAGCCAGCCAGAAAAGTTTTGCATTCAAATGGGAAAGCCCTAAGAGTGGGCGTAAAACCCAACTCACATGGACAGTGCTGCCTCAGGGATTTAAGAACAGTCCCACCCTGTTTGGAGAACAACTTTTGAAGGACTTAGAATCCTGGGAGACTCCACCGGAGCAAGGAAAGGTATTGCAGTACGTGGATGACATTTGAATAGCTACCCAAACAGAGGAAGCCTGTGTGACTTGGATGGTAAGCCTCTTAAACTGTCTGGGGCTCCAGGGGTACAGGGTATCGAAGGAGAAGACCCAGGTGCTGGAACAGAAAGTGATTTACCTGGGCTATGAAGTGAGTGCTGGACAACGGACGTTGGGACAGGATCGTAAAGAAGCAATAAGTTGAACTCCAAAACCCCAGACAATAAAGGAACTGCGAACCTTTCTGGGTATGACGGGGTGGTGTAGGCTGTGGATTTACAGCTGTGGATTGCTTGTATGCACTCACTGGCAATGGAAACAGAGACCTCCAGTGGACAAAGGAAGCTACTCAGGCTTTTAACCAACTAAATGCTCTCATGTCAGCTCCAGCTCTAGGCCTTCCCGACGTGAGTAAACCATTCTTTCTATTCTCCCATGACAAACAAGGGATTGCCCTGGGGATGCTAGCACAGGACTTGGGTCCATTTCGACGAGCAGTGGCTTACTTTTCTGAGCAGTTAGACACAGCAGCCAAAGGATGGCCTGGGTGCCTCAAGGCTGTCGCAGCGGTCGTGCTAAACATTCAAGAAGCATGTAAATTCACCTTGGGCCAGAAAATGACTGTGTTAGTGTCTCATACAGTGTCCGCAGTATTAGAAGTGAAAGGCGGGCACTGGCTTTCCCCACAAAGGTTTCTGAAATACCAAGCCATCATGGTAGAACAAGATGACGTAGAAATTGTGGTAACTAACATTGTCAACCCAGCTTCTTTCCTCAGCGGAAACGAAGGAGAACCGGTGCATCGTGATTGCCTGGAGGCTATTGAAGCCACATTTTCCAGTCGTCCGGATCTGAGAGATACCCTTTTGGATGATGCAGAAGCCTGGTTCACTGATGGGAGCAGCTATGTCGTCAGTGGAAAACGGCATGCTGGATATGCAGTTACCACCTGCAGAGAGGTAATAGAATCTGGACCATTGCCCATAAAGACCTCTGCACAAAAGGCGGAGCTGATTGCGCTGACTAGAGCCTTAGAAATGGCAAGAGGAAAGACTATAAACATCTATACAAATTCAAGATATGCATTTGGGGTTGTACGTGCGCATGGAGCCATTTGGAAGGAAAGAGGACTGTTGAACTCGCAAGGGAAAACCATCAAACATGCCCAAGAAATAGTGCAGCTATTGGAAGCGGTCCGACTGCTGGAGAAGGCAGCAGTCATGCACATCAAGGAGCACCAGAAGGGGAGCTCAGAATTGGAAGAGGGAAATGAACTGGTGGATAGAGAGGCAAAAGAAGCGGCAAAAGGTGGGATAACAATTGAGGGGGCACTAAACCTGATGGGAAAATCTCTCTGGAAGGTAAGCCGAATTATAACAAAGAGGACCAGAAACTAATTGCAGACCAAAGTGGAGTGTTTAATGAGGAGGGGTAGGCTAGTACAGCACAGGGAGGAATAATAGTTCCCTCTTCCTTACTATGGTCATTAATAAGGAATGAACATCAAAAACACACTGAGGGGTGGATGCTCTTCATAGATATGTGACAAGCAAAATTATGGCTATAAATTTATATTTATAAGCAAGTAACCCACCAATGGGATCTCTGCCTCCAAACGAATTCCAAAAATAATCCTAAACCCAAAGTAGGCCAAACTGGGAGAGGAAACGGACCAGGACAACATTGGCAGGTCAGCTTTACGGAACTACCAAGAAAAGGGGGGTACAAATATTTATTGGTATTAACAGATACCTGTTCAGGTTGGCCAGAAGCCTTTCCAGCTAGAAATGCGAGAGCTCAAGATGTAAAGAAGATATTGTTGCAGGAAATAATACCACACTTTGGGGTTCCAGCCACTATGTCTTCTGATAGGGGACCACACTTTGTTGCAAAAGTGGTACAACTGGTAAGTTTAAGTCTAGATATCGACTGGCAGCTTCATGCCCCTTACGATCCGCAATCGAGTGGACAGGTGGAGAAAATGAACCATTTAATCAAACAACAAATTATAAAGTTGAGCCAAGAAGCTAATTTACCCCAGCCACTCCCGCTTGCCTTACTGAGAATAAGGACCAAACCAAGATCAAGAGAGGGATTGAGCCCCTTTGAGATCCTATATGGAAGGCCATATACAATACAAAAAGGAGCCTTCCCACAGGTGGGAGAAGAAATTACTAATACATAATAGAACTGGGAAAACAACTCAGAAGACTTGAAAGATACATGGCAGGAACTCAAAGCAGGGGATTGGATAGCCCTGTACATAACATACAGCCTGGAGATTATGTGTATGTTAAAACCATTCCAGGAGACACCTTGAAGCCGCAGTGGGAAAGGCTGTTTCAGGTGCTCCTTACAACCTTCACTGCAATCAAAATCAAAGAGCAGGCTGCTTGGATTCATCATTCTCGAGCTAAGAAGACTCCAAAGGCCTTTTGGAAAGTTACTTCGGATGGTAATGAACTGAAACTAAAATTCACCCGAGTAAGATAGATACAAATGTTAAAATGTTAACCAGAGGAATTATTTTCTGCCTAATTATATTGTGTCAGGAAACAGAGGGATCAAAATTGTCTGATCCTTGGGACAAAAGTCTCAGTGGATTCCCTGGATACATGGGAAAGAAGGCAGATTTAAAGAATCTAGGCTTGAATATAGTAGTTTTGCATGATAACTTAGTATATCAATTCCCAGAAGAATGGGAACATAAAGAGGGATGGAGACTCCGAGGGGTGATGGGAGAAACAATTCAAGTAGGATGTCGGTTCACTAATGGGACTACCTATCAGAAACCACACCAAATTACTCTGATGAATTTTATTGATGAAAAGATACTGCTAAGGTTTAAAAATACCAATAGACAATCAGTAATCAGACTAGTGATCCGGATTGTTGGTATCATTTCACTTTAACACCTAACGTTGAGGTAGTCTGCTTATGGGCCCAGGGATCTACAGGAATGACACGCAAGATTAAAATAGATATTAAACCAACCACCAGTACTCAGGCCCCAACCAGCACTGAGGCTTTAACCAAACCAGTTACTAGTGCTCAAGCACCAGTTACACTTATACCACTTATACCCAAAATGTATGAAACAGGACCATACACAGTAAGAAATACAGGTCAACAAAAGCTGTTACTTAATCCGGAATGGACATTAAAGCGAGTTGAGCTATTAATGCAAGTTCATATTTCTGAAATTCAACCAGCGTGTTCCTCTTAAGAACATCTTTTGGGGGAGGGACAACCCGGCTACAAAAGCAGGAATCATCCCGGGTTAGAGCATGGAGAGATCTAACCGGAATATTAGGAACAAGATTGGAGGTCCTAAATGGGATCGATTTGGATTAAGGAGTAAATTGGCTGCAGCGACTAGCGACCTGGAAAAACTAAAACAACCCCTGCGGTCTTCTTTATCAGCATTAGGAACTAGCCAATGGCAAGTCACAGAAATATTACCGAAATGGGAAGAACTTCAAGGGGAAGATCATACATTAATGGTGGATGCACTTGACATGGTCCAAGACATCTCATTAGCTCTTAGTTGTATGCAGGCACAATTATGGATGCAGTCTACAGCTGCCTTAATTATAAGAGAGGGTAATGAAGGAATTTTCCCCTTTGAATTTCGGAAAGCTGTTTGGGATAACGCTAATAACTTAGAGAGAAAACTTCAGTCTTGGTGGACTTTGGTAAATTTCACTTATAACCCTATTAAGAAACTAGCCGCAGCCTTTGTACTCACTATACGGAATGCCACAATTGACGTTATCCACCCCATTGCTGCATTAGGTCTAAATCATAATGGAACAGTCCTGTATCCGTCTGAACACAGGATTTGGGCCCGAATAAAAGATAAAAGGTGGCAAACAGTAAATACAGAATCTTGCATCACGAGAGAGCAATAGGGATTTATCTGTGAAGGAAATACAATTGATGCTAAGGATATATGTCTTGATACAGAGCAAAGCATCTGTCATTTCGAAGTCCTCCCAGATGATGCCCAGAGTACTGTACTTGTGTATATTGGACGGGGGGGGTGTGCTTAAGAACTGCTTGTGCTTTTATGAGGATAAATGATGATAAAAATGCAACTGTTCAACATGGCTTTAATCTCTGCCTTTGTAATTTGATAAAAGTCACTGGATGTGACTTTTCGTATTTAGCGCCAGTAATATCCCACGAACTCATAAGGTCCAGCTACACATTGTATGACAAATTATCACCCGTGCATACTGGGATGAACCCTACATTAGTAAGGCAATTAATAAACCACCAACATTTAACTGGTATCCTGCGAGAAGCTCGGGAGAATGGGAAAAAGACTCTCATAACAGTTCGTCATGATACGAATGAGTTAAGTGAAGTGTTACAGAGAATAAAACAAGATGTTGGTCATAATGGGGGGGATGCCCTTTTTGGGTGGTCACCAACTGCTACTGGTATTCTAACCACGTTAAGCCACCTATTGTTCTTTTAGTATTAGTTATTGCTAGCCTTGTGTTCTTGATTGTATTATTTGTTTGGAACTGGAGAATGCTACGCCGAGTTATAATGTTAAGCTCTTTGTTAAATGCACACGGCAAAGCTTTACAGGATACTTTTCACAGCAGATTATGAAGGTCTCCATGCATTAGTAGAAGAATTTACTAACAATATAGAAAAGGGGGGATTGATACAAAGGGTTAACCAGGAGGTTAGTATTAAGTGTTCGCTCCCCATACCCATTGTATACGCTTAACTTTGCTTAGCAAAATTAGGGAACATGACCTTTGTGCTTGCTTAAGCATGCCTGACAGGACAGGATGGAGAAACTCAGGATGCTGATGAGAGGAAGAAGCGCTAGTTCTGGGGCCCCTGAGCCGGCTACAACCAGCTGTACGGGTTGGACAGCAACCAACCAACCAGGGAGCATGCGTGGCAGCTGAGAGGTGAAAAGTTCAGAGCGAGGAAGACTCCTTTGCTTCATCCTGAGACCCCTGCCCACCACCACCAGGAGGCAGGGTGCAAGTGCGAAGGACTCTTTAGCTCATTATAATACCTGGGTATGTATAGGTGTATTGCTTAACCTGATGCATATGCATTACTTTCGAGGATAAATGCAGAGGAGAACGTCGCTGGGAAGTGTGTGCCTTTGGAGGAGCGATTGCCCAGGTGCCTCGGGCTGAATAAAGCATACCTACTTTACCACTGGAACGAGGTGTGGAGTCTCTGCGCATCACAAGCAGAGAGGAGACACAGTGCTTTACCACTGTTATTCCCCAGCCCGGCCGTTCAGCCTGCCCTTTGCCAGGAAAAGGTGTGTTCTTGAGCCCTCTTCACATCATAGGGTCGGGATCGCACCTCCTGCAACCTCCAGGAGTTAAAATACAGTTTCCTGCCTGGACTAGGGCGGGCATGGAAGTGCAACAAGCTGGGCAGCCTGGGAAATGCCCCGTAACCAAAAGAGAGTTTGGATCACTCAGGAAGTAAGGTTGGAAGCGTGGCTGCCAGGCACAGTGATCACAAGCGAGGCTTTGGGATGCTCTTTCAAAGCTGTTTCCCCAGAACCTAATGGGGGGGGATCCACTTAGGAAAGACCGAGCAGTAGGAAAGGTGGGGGTTTTGTTTCTGAATGGTTCTGTTGATTCCATACCATTGGGTTATGCCGGAGCAGGGGAGTGTTTCCCGTCACTGTCCCCAAAACCAGGGCATGGGGAGTGCCTTGAGCTGCCAAGGGGTTGCAGAGCAGCGCTCCAGGTGCTGCCTCTGCCCTGCTCATGGTGACAGTCGCTGGATTTTGCCTCTGAGATTTAAAACATAACACTATGACTTAGCGAAAGCAACACTTCCTTTCCTTTTAAGGTCAGGAAAGAGGAATTGAGCTTCCTCTGCCGTGGTTCTGTGTGAGCACAGGGAAGCGGCTTCACCGCTCTCTGCTGCAGGGTCCAAGTTGATTTCCTCCCCTAAAAAGTACAGACAAATCCCACTTTTGTCACCCTTTGTGCTCCTGTTGTGTGTCCAATGCTGTGGAGGGTTTATTCCCATGGTAGATAAATGATGCTGGAAGGGCAGAGACCAGCATGGGCTCTGCTCCCCAGAGCTGGTGCCAGCCTGTGGGGTTTGTCAGGTCACAGGCAGCGAGTGGCAGTGATGAGACCAAGGATTTGAGTGGCCCAGCCCTGTGAAACGTGGCTGTTGTTGGCAAAACCACCCAGGGAGGGTGGGAAGTGTTCAGGGAGGGTCCTGGGCATGAACTGGGTGTTACTGGATGGAGCATGGGGGAAAAGGGGCTTTTGTCAGAGGGGCCGCTGCCAGGCTTGGCAGTCCCTGCCAGCGCTTGCACTGAGAGGGGATGTTCCTGGGACAACCACTGTGCTCTGACGTGCAGGATTTAGTTTTAGATGGTGTAAGGAGCACAGTAATGGCACACTGCATTGGGACCTGCGCTCTGCCATCAAAGCAGCTCAGGCTGGAAAGGAATAGCGGGGGAAGGCTGTGGGACAGGAGCCGGGCTGGCTGTTAACACTTCTAGGGGAGACACCAGCTTCAGCCCTCACATCTTCGTGGGTCGCATCAGCTGCAGTAGTTGGGATTTTGGATGGTGTTGGATCATCCCAGGACATCAGTGGGGCATTTCTATTCATTTGAGGAGAGTCCAAGGGGCTGCAGCTACACTGCAGCATAAAGAAGATGATGTTTGCTTTCCCAAATGGACTTTAAAATACAAAATGCCTATGATGAGTGCTTCCCAAGGTGCAGCAAGCTGGTCCTTCAGCTTTTCCAGCATGCTGGGTTGCTTTTCATCTCCCAGCTGGAGCAGGGCCCTTCCCCACGCCTGGGAATGCAAAACCTCATCCTGCCTCATTCCACCCTGATTTCTTCCAGGTCACGATGGCTTTGCTCATAAATCAAGGAGGATTTCTCTCAGTGCCTTTATCCAGCGAGCCTGGCGTGGGGTGAAGTGGTGCTGGTTGGGCTGAACTCATTAGCAGCAAGCTGGGAGTTGGCAGCTCTGATTTATGAAGCAGTGACACAGACTGAATACTCAAGGTTTGGGAGGATTTTGTTTGTCTCATCGGACACCTGAAGCATCCCAATGTGGAGGTGACCTGGGAAAACGTGTCCATCCCCTTTGGAAGGGGTGGCTTCCAGCGTCTGCCCTCAGATGTGCTCACAAACCTGCCTCGTGCCATCAGTTTGTGGTGTTCACATTGGTAAGAAATCACAGAATCCCAGCCTGGGTTGGGTTGAAGGGACCTCAAAGCTCCTCCAGCTCCAACCCCTGCCATGGGCAGGGACACCTTCCACTGGAGCAGCTT
>WYDI02025946.1:0-10372 GCA_009867235.2 Psittacus erithacus | reverse complement strand
CCACAGCTTCTCTGGGCACCCTGTGCCAGCGCCTCAGCACCCTCCCAGGGAAGAGCTTCTGCCTCAGAGCTCATCTCTCAGTCTTGCCTTTGGCAGGTTAAAGCCATTCCCCTTGGCCTGTCCCTACAGGCCCTTGGCCAAAGCCCTTCTCTATCTCACTCAGTCCTAGGAGTCACCACAGGTTTCCTGTATGATGTGGGATGAAATGGGGAGAGTGATCCTTGTCCTCTTCATGCTGTTTATTCACATCAGAACAGAACATACATCACCCCTAACACAAAAGGGTATCAGTCGGGGTCTCCCAGTGCTAATCTAACCTACTTCAGTAACAAACACAGAATGCTGGGTTTTCTGTGGTCCCTCGTGCGTGGCTTCTCTGGCAGCCTCTGCTCTGGTTGAGTTCATCTGATGCTTTCCTCTAAGCGCAGGGACAAACTCAGGTCCCACCTTTGTTATCTGGTTTTACAGAGCTGGACTTCTCCCAGACTCACACTGAGCTGGATTTGCTTCACACCAGCTGGCAGGTTTCAGGAGTTACTCAGGGATTTAACTGAAGATCAGCTGGTGCAGGGAGCAGCAGCACAGCAGCTTTGCCTTTTAGGCTAGAACAGAGACTTGCTGGAGAGAGGCAGCACTGGAGGCACAGCTCATCATTCTCTGAGGAGGCTGAAGGCAGCTTGGCTTTTCATCTTCCAGAAGGCAGCTGCCTGTAGGGCTGAGCTCTGGTGCCCAGTGCCTGGGTCATGGACCTGCCAGTGCCTCGAGCAGTGATGCTGTTTAATGAAGCAAGCTTTTCAGGTGATCAGGTGATAATTCACTGTCAGGCCCAGACATAACTCTGTGAGCACTGACTCACACACATGCTCTGCTCTATTCTGGTTTGAATCTCTTGTTAATCTTTAAACATCCCTAAGGTTTCTCATGCAGAAGTGATTACCCCACATGAGATGGGAGCTGCCCTCACCACTGCCTGCCCTGCAGCTGCTGAGGCTGAAGAGTCCAAGATCTGGCTCCTTGCCACCCTCTCTCTCAGTTTTACACAGAGCAGCGCTTTGCAGAGGTGGGATTTTAAAAACCTGGGAAGAACCATGCAAAGTGCCAACAGAACTGTCAGGCTCCTTTAAAACTCTTCCACTGGGCACAGTTTTGGTATCTGACTTCAGACTGAACCATTTTCTATGTGGTGTAAGCACAGGAGGCTCCAGCCCTTACCTGCTTCTCCATACCCTAGGCTAACAATGCTGTCCCTTAGCACAGAATACAACCTCTCCTCAGCTCCCTTGGTTGGCCATCTGCCTTCTGCATGGGGGTAACAGTATTTATTCCCAGTTTTCAGATGGGAAAACCCAGGCAGGGTCACAGCCCGCAACCTTCCTGTAAATACAGGTGAGAGCAGAGGGCAGCGGGGTCTGGCCAGGCTTTGTGCAGCCCTGTCACCCCAGCAGGCAGTGCAGGAGTGTGCCTATCACCTGCAAGCAACAACGTGTGCATCTGAGAGCAGCAGAATGAGAAGATGACACAGCACCCTGGTATCTGCACCATCTCTTACCTCTGCTGGGAGCTGCTGCCTCCCTGAGGTTTCATTTCCTTCTTCAGGATTCAAGAGAGACAATAGATATGTATCTATCCAGCTTGTTATTCTTTGGAAGCAGGAGAGAAGGTTATGAAGTGAGCCCTGTTTGCTCTGCACAATGATGGCTCAGTAATGTCAGATCTCAGGTTAGATAAACACATGCAGACTTATAGCCTGAACTACCAAGGGCTCCCCAGGAATACTTGAAGGATCCCCTTGAAGCACAGGCAATTTACACCAGCCACAGGCTAATTGTACTTGATAGGTGTTGTAGGTATGGGGAGGTTGGCTAATCACTGTGCTGTGTGGTGACACAGCACCTCACCGAGCCAACTCCAACAGTAACACCACATTAAGTAAATCCAGGTGGAGCCACAGCAGCAGATTTAATAAAGGGAAGAGAAGACTTGGATTGAAGTGGAATGAGCTGGAATCCACTGTGCAGAGCCTGCAGCAGCAGAGCAGGGAGCCAGGCCACAATTCCTGCCAGGAACAAGGGGGCTTTGTGTAGGAAACTAGATCACCCTTCTTAAACCCAAGCATGGGGGCTTTGTGTAGGAAACTAGATCATCCTTCTTAAACCCAAGCATTTTGAAGTGTAGGTACCAATCCTGGTCAGTGAAACTGGAATTCATGTGTGGTTTGTTCACCTTTGCTGTTTATCATTCCACTAGTTTGATGTGACTGCTTTAAGGTGGGTTTTGAACAGGTTTTCCAACCACTCTGCATATTGGTTTGCATAACAGAGAGAAAACGAGAATTCAGGTAAGTGCTGCTAAGTGGAACTGAGGTGATCTCTGCTGCTGACAGATCTCTCAGCAGAAACATCTGTCAAGACATGCACAATCTGGAGTATATCCACTAGTAGTGCACTAGTAGTGCACAGTGCACAGTGCAAGTACTGCTCACTATAGTGAAAACCACAGCAAACAACATATGCCCCTGGTGCAGCTTGGAGGAACCCTGCTAAAGGAGCACAGCAGTGTTCCATGGAATCCCAGACTGGTTTGCGTTGAAGGGACTTCAAAGCTCATTCAGTTCCAATCCCCTGTTCCTACAAAACTCAATTGAGTGCAGACTCCTGCAGGCCAGGTCTCTGCTCCCACATGGATGAGAGCCTTAGAGAGACCTTTGAGACTTCCCAGCAGCTCCAGAGGCTGGAGGCTGCCTCCCTGCTGCTCTCCCTGTCTGCACACTCAGACCCCTGCACGCCCTGGAGCTGTTGACCTGCAGGCACTCAGCAGCACAGAAGGCCACTCTCCAGCACCATGGGAGCTACACACACTTTGCTTTTAGGGGACTGAGTCAGCAGCAGGTAGAACCGAGTGTCATCCCCTGACCCTGCTTAGATGGAGCCATGTTAAACTTGGAGCAGCGTTCATCAGTAAAGCAGGCCTGATGTAACTGGCAACATGACCCAACCCAGCCCATGGGGATCTTAATAAAGAACCCATGCTAATGAAATGTCTCACATTTGAGGCATTCAGAAGCATTTGGCTCCATAAACAGCAGGAGGACCCAGGACCACGAACTGCTTCTTACTTGTGGGAGATGATGGTGGGGGGAAGCTGTTTGTGGTCCCCGGCCAGGATGCACTTGGGAGCCTTCAGCAGAGGTATCCAGCAGCTGGCTTCCAGCGCCTGAGCACACTCATCTATCACCACGAGGTCAAAGTGGTTGTCAGGAAGCAGCTTCAGGGGGCCCTCAGATGAAGCACCTATGAAAGGAGAAGGGGCAGCTCAGCAGCGAAGCACAGAGACTACAAACTAAACCACACAGTTTTGTGACAGAGGGAGGCAGGTAAAATCATGTTTCTTTGCAGAGATTAAGGATTTCAGCCCTGCAATCCATTCCAAACACACACTTATCTGTCTATGTCAGAATTGGTTTTACCAATTCCTGTTTGTCCTTTTTAGCCCTGGCATCTGGGCCCAGGAGCTTCCAAGTATCTTTGCAAACAACAGAAACCAGATGACAAACAGAACATGCTCGAATCCTTCACCCAGAGCAGGAGCAGAGCAGCAGCACTGATGGAAACCCACTTCCCTGCTGCCCTCTGATGCAAACAGCTTCTCACCAACCCAAAAAGGGTAACGGATGTGAGATTCGCCTTGCCTGAGACACTAAGGGACAGCCAAGAGGGGAAGATCAGTTGAGTCCCAACTCCTCCACTCCACAGACTCCACTGTGCTGCTCTGGCCTTCCCCGGGGCAGCACAGGAGGCTCTAATCACACAGCCACAGCCTGGGCTGGTTTTGCATCCATCTGTGGTATCAACCAACCAACCTTACACACATCCTACTGTAATCCAGGCAGGAGCCCACACTGACCCTCACATTGAGCAGAACTGTGCATTTCAGAGGCCTCAAACAGATCCCTGCAGCTCATAAGCAAAAGGGAGGCAAAGGGACAGAGGAGGGTGAAGAAGCCAGACAAGGGGAGCGTTTCACAGCCTTCACCAAGATGGTTCTGCAAAGCTCCTGTGCTCTGAAGGCAGCACTGATGGGGGATTGCTGTGCCCCTGGAAATCCTGCTGCTTCTCAGCTCTGCATCAGTTCACATGGTACAGTCTGACAACTGAGACACTGCCCTCCTTTTAACCAGCTTCTATGAATCCACCTGGGTTACAAGGGGCATTCAGTCTGAACTCTGTCTCTGCACTCCTGCCATGCTGAAGGTGGAAGGAAAAGAAGCAAGCAGAATGCTCTCTCTGTCTCAAAAAGACTGTACCAGTGCGGCACCAGCTCTGCAGATGGGTCCCTGCCCTTACAGCCTGACTGGAGTTTACTTAGCTCCCCGTAACTAAAGGTCACTGCTGTCCCTGTGCGTTGCCATGAGTAAATCTTCTCTCAGCTGAACGTAGCAACAGAGCAGAGCAGAGCAGAGCATGGATAACAAATCCCATCAAATTGTGTGGATTCAGACAAATACCAGGAGTGCTTAACTGAGGAGAACACAGAATCCAGGCCCCTTCTTTGCCCACTGCCCTTCCCTGAAGCAGAACTGCACAGAGTTCCAGCAAGGCCCATGATCCCAGGGGAAAATGACACCTGAGCCACACAACATCAGCACAAACCAGCACTTTTGCTGGAGAAAGGAACCCTCCCCCTGTCCCTAAATCCCACAACCCTTGGGTGACTTACAGGACTAAGCAAACACACACAGGCTGAGGCCAGGCTACGGGCACATGTGTTGTACTGGATCAGTCATGTGAATTACCCAAGCAGGAAAGCAATTCCATGTGACTTGTGAAATCAATAAGCAGATTGCACACCTCCAACAGCACTTGTTTACTCATTGGAAGCTCAGCTCCTACTCACAGCTAACAAAGATGGGCTGCGCTGGCTCCCACCAAAGGCCTTTCTAGACCTGGAGCCTTTGCTGAACAACAGCATCATGTGCCAGAGCGTGAGCAGGGAGATGCCCAGTGCAGAGGAATTAGAAAGCTTGGAGCTAACTAACTCCCAGGAGCCTGGAGCAAGAAGCCTGAATCTCCCCCTGTCCTGGCAGGATGCCACACCTCAGGGCATGTGCTTTATGTCAGTCCTGGCAAAGGAGGTAAAACACTGTAAAGAAAAGAGATCTTGTACCTGTATTGGTAGCAAGGACAACGCTGGCGTGGGTGAGGGCTGCAGTCATGGCTGTTTCCTCTCGCTCCTTCAGCTCCTTTCTCAGGGTCTTGATCTCACTGAGAAAGTGGCTCCGCTCCCCCTTGTCTTGAGCCTTCTTGGTTTTTGCCTAGAAAATGGAAAAATCAAGCTAGAACAAAGTGTTCCTGGCCCTAGGGCTATGGTCAGCTTAACCACAGAGCACACAGCTTCTCTGTGTCCACTGGGATACACTGGCTTCTCAACAGCAGCCCCAGGAAATCTCAGTTTCTCTCCCCTCTCCCTCCCACAAAGCCCCTTCCACAGTCAGTGGTGCTTGAAGCATAACGAGTATTTGTCTATGCAAAGGATGAACTGTATCAATACAAGTAAAATGTGAGTATTGCTGCTCATCAGACCAGGGGCATCAGGAGTAACAGCATTCCCCAGGGTCCAGCCACACTTGGTCTGTGCTGAAACTCCCCTGCCGCACATTCTGATAGTCCTCAACTGTGAACATGAAGTCTTGGAGAGTAACTCCCTGTCCTCAAATCCTCTGCTCAGCCCTTCCTGCTCGGCCCTGCACCTGCCTGTGCCCCAAGGGAGGAGGTCAGATACTTCAGTCCATCTGATGGCTGAGTCTATGCACTGGGCAAAGCATCTGGGCATGAAGCAGGGAGTGTGCGTAACGCTGATTGGGCTTAATGGGTCTTGTGCCTTTACTGGGTGAGGAACTGGGATTTCCTATCTCATTGTGCTCGGCTGCCTGGGGAGAAGTAGGGACCAAGAGACCTTCAAGCAGGACTCTCCAAGCTGAGTGCGCCCTGTCCAGACAAAGCAGAGCTCTGCATTGTTAAAAGGCTGTATCTGGGTTGCTGTCAGTGATGCAAAGCAGCATTCAGACAGGCCCAGGGCTTTTTTTAGCAAAGCCTATTAAATGTATCCAACACATCAAATCATCACCACTGGTTGCCAGAGCTTCCCCAGCCACAGATCAGCAGCTGTGAGACACAAGCCAAGGCCCCAGTCAGTGCAATCACCTTGAAAAGCCACCACATTCCCAGATGGAAGTGGAGATGTTTCCTTGGAGGAAGGGCTGGTCACGTCAGAAAGTTCAAAAGGGTGCAGACAGAAGCTTCTATATGTGGCCAAACCAAGAAGACCTGATGGTTCCAACAGTATCCTCTGCATGGGTGGATTCTCCAGGGTCTAACACTCATATTGCAGCCTTTTCCATAGGAACGACATTCCTGTGCCTCACATCTCCACTTTGCCATGTGTTTTGGTTAAACTTGTAGGTATTTAATACCTATGAAACCTCTACGTGTCTGTCAAGTGTAGTCAGAATTGGCTGACAGGCTGAGAAGCTACATGGGAGGATCACAGACAGATACCCAGACAAAGCAATCACGCAAGCATCTTCTCCTTAGCTTCATCCATAAGGACAGGTCCTGATAGCCACTGAGCTGAAGGGACAAAACAGATTAGCATTGACTGCCTCACTGCTAGGACAGGGGAGGATGAGAGAGCAGAAGTGATGGTGCCAGCAGGGCCAAGTTCAGCGCCTGCTCTGTGGAACAGATCTGGTTACAGAATCAACAGCAGCTGTGCTCTGGTGACATTAAGATGCACACACTGGAGTGATTCCCAGCTCTGGGAGCCCAGGCTGGGGTAACAGAGCACTGCCAGGCCCAGTGAGCCCCAGGAATAGGGCCTGGTTCCCGCTCACTCCTCATTAGGGCCCTAGGGGTCCCAGGAGGCTCTGATTGCTCTGAGCTGCCTCATTTGGGCCCCACCCAACCACTCATTGGGCTGGGAGCTGTATTTAAGGCCAGAGCTTGACCTGTGTCTGAGCTATAGAGTTTATATCTTGATTCCTTCTTTGTTTCTGGGCTGGTTGCCCCATTGCTGCTGGACCTGTCCGCGATCTGCACTGCTGGCTGACCCTGCTCAGCATTGCCCTTGTTGGTGGAAAGAGTATCCAGAAGCTGATGTCCTGGAAAGCTTGAAGCCTGAACAGGTAATGGAATGAGACACAAAGGGGTAGGTAATGTTCATTTATATTGCTAGTCCTCATGTAGTTGTGGGTAGTGGTGAAGGAAAGGATGAGATGATGAAGTGGAGTGGATAGAGGAAAATGTTATTATAGGGGTGAGTAGGGGATTGCAGGGGAAGAGATGAGGGAAAGATGGGCCAGGGCCTCAGAGGAGAGCTTTCTGCAGCCCAGAGAGATGCTGATGATTCAGGTGTATCTTCTGTGAAAGACTGGACCATAGGCAGCCCAGAGCACTGCCAGGCAAGCTGAACTGCTGCAGCGTGCTCTTGGGGTTTTGTTTGGTGTTCAGGCTGGAATGAGCCTTGGTGGCTAGCTCCTATACCCCATCACTATGCACCCCTTGCTCTAGAAAGGGAGTAGATCGAGACCTTAGGGCTGAAGGCTCTGCTTTCTTCCTGATTTCCCTTCTACTATGGAAAATCAACAGCGGAAAAAAACCCAACCTCCTCCCACCTTCCAAAGTGCTTCCAAGGAGAGGAAAGGGAACATTAATCACTAGTGAGAAAAAGACTTGGTGCAGAGCTGTGACTACAGCTGGGTCTCCATCCCAGCAGATAAGTGCACGCTGCAGGAACCAGCCCCAGATTTCCTCTCCTGCTCTCACACCATGTACAAGCACCACTCATCTGCCAAGGGATGCCCCAGCAACAGAAACTCTGAGCAATGCAAAGCCAGAGCAGGGAAAACTGCAGCTGCTCCTGAGGGTGGCTGCAGATCAAGCCTTATGGAGCTGAAAGCTGTGTTTGCACTGCATCAGTTAAAGCAAATGTGCAGTGCCAGGGCAATGAGCTCAGGCAGGTACCACACCATATGTGAGCAGGGACATGGAGGTGCCTTCCTGCACCTCTGATCGACAGGACCTCTCCTGAGCTGGACACATTTGCGAAGTGGCTTCTGGATAATGCTGCCACCAGAAGATGGAGGGGAAAATCTCTTTGGTATCAAAACTTATGTCCAGTGCAAGAGCTACTTTGAAAATTGAGTTTAGGAGAATTAGGTTGGGAAAGAAGAAATTAAGGATGCATTTTTACAGTGTAATGTGCTTTCTATTTGAGGTGGCTGAGAGTGGGAGGGAGCATCAGGACAGCAGACTTCTTGTTAGGAAGAGAATTAATGATGTGTTTCTCTCCGGTGAAGAGGATGGCATGAACAATGCCAGACAGATCAGCTGGGGAGCAGGCACTGCAGCAGCTCCCCCACAGGGAAGTGATGATGGTTTCCCAGAGTGGTTTGGGCTGGAAGGGACCTAAAGCTCGTTCAGGGCAGGGACACTTTCCACTAGAGCAGGTTGCTCCAAGCCCTGTCCAACCTGGCCTTGAACACTGCCAGGGATGGGGAGAGAGATCTCAAACATTTCCAGGGATGTTTTGATGCTTTGATGAGGAATTTAGCTCAGCTGAGTCTGCCTTCAGCTTCCTCAGCAGCTGAAGATGAGCACTGCTGGCAGGTGACTGAGGAGGCTCAGGCCACCCCTGGCAGAGGTTCTCTTCAAGATACCTCCTCAGGCTGGAAGCCTTCCCTGTGTCTAAGGCTGCCAGGCTTGCACTCAGCTGTTCTACCCAACGCCAGGTTAAATGCTTCCTAATCAGAGTCTAAGTGGGATTCATCCAGGCCACATGTATCTCCAACTGTCAGTCCCTGCACTCAGCTGTTTTCTGTCTTCTCCCTGAAGTGGCCTTTCTGCTGCTGACTGACCACAGAGAGGCTCATGCCCACCAGTATTTCATCCCTACCTGTACACAGTAAGATCCAAACTAAGAGCATCACGGGGCTCATAAACATGAGGTCTGGTGCCAATGGCTCGTGTCAGGACTTGTCAGTGTGACTTGCCTCTAGCCACCAATTTTGGGGCAATCCAGAGGACCTGGATGTTCTTGCAAGACAATCACTACAGCCAAGAAGAGGCAGGGCTCCTCCTCAGTTTGAGAGACTCAGTATCTTGCCTGGTTAGCAGATGTGCTAATCTGGAGAGCTGGTGTTCAGGTAACCCCCATGGGTGTGTAGCAGGGACACATACACAGGCCTGGTCGATGTCCTTCCTGATATCTGCCACAATCTGGGCAGCATCACTCCGAGCCAGGACCGCATCCAGGGAGTGGCGCTGGATGGGCTCCAGCAGGCGAGCGGGGTGCCCCAGCCGCAGGATGCGCACACTCTGCCCAGCCAGTCTCTCCACCAGGTTATCCACTGCGACGTTGGAGGGGGCACAGCACAGGACCTGCAGTGGGACACAACAGGAGCTTGTCACTGCCAAGAAGTAGCATCTGAGCAGCAAGACCCTCAGCAGAGAGAGGGAGACCAACACATCCTTTGGAACACCCCACTGACACCTCCGCAGGCTCCAGACACCACAGGCAGTTCTCGCCTTGCTGGCAAGCAAGTGCAGGGCCTTCAACAAACAGCAAACCTGAGCTTTGGAGCTTTTATTTGCACTTGATTTCAGCTGCCAGGGGAAACTGCCTGGTCCCCCCAAGACAAGCCAGGCTCTGCAGTGTAGCACAGCTACAACTGGATCTGCTCCATCTGGAGATGAGCTGGATTTGCAATGAGTTTGCGAAAGAAACCACCTCTATACTCACTTTCAGGCCTTGCTGTACTGCCTGCAGGATGATCTCCACCAGTGTAGTGGTCTTCCCTGTGCCAGGTGGTCCATGGATGATGGCAAGTTCCCTCTGTGCCAGAGAGAAGGAGACAGCCTCTCTCTGCGATTCATCCAGTGAGTTGTTGTAAAGCTGTAGAGGCTCTGGGGAGACAGGAGGGAGAGACATGTGGACCTCAGCCCTCACCTGGGTGCTTGCTGGGAAGCACAAATCCATGAATACAAGTGAGAGCTCAGGAGACGGCCCAAATCAATCTGATAATGGGAATAACCATCCTGGGGTGAAGGTGAGCTGTGTCCTGTCCAGGTGCCTGAAAGAGGCCAGGCTGGAAGTGAGGCCTGTCATGCTTTCAAGCAGGCTCCCACCCTGTGTTCCTTCTCTCCTGTCCTGCACGAGGAGCATCCAGTTGAGAACACAGCTAGTCTGCACTGGATTGCTTCAGCATTTAGCAGCATTTACTTGTTATAACATACAATGATAGAATCCCAGCCTGGTTTGGGTTGAAGGGACCTTAAAGCTCCTCCAGCTCCAACCCCTGCCATGGGCAGGGACACCT
>WYDI02025945.1:0-11367 GCA_009867235.2 Psittacus erithacus | reverse complement strand
AACTGCACACAATACTCCAAGTGAGGTCTCACAAGAGCAGAGTAGAGGGGCAGGATCACCTCCTTCGACCTGCTGGTAACACTCGTTGTGATTATTGGGTTTTGTGTATTTTTGGTTTCTCCCTAAAAGTCTTGTACTAGATAATTCTCCTGTGGCTTGTGAACGATTTCCTTTGTGAACATTTAATCCAGTGTGGGCTTCAGCAATAATTAGTAATGTGGATATTTATGGAGACATTCTAACCTGCATTGTTCATGAATATTTCACCATGGTGGAAATTTCACACCCAATAAATCACTAATGAAAATGTCATTTCCCAGCTGCATTTGCCTGACATGCTGTTAATCTTGCTTTACTCATTGGAGGCAGAATTACTGTCAGATTTGCAACACAGAAAGGAATTGATTTTTAATTAGTGACCCCAATAGTGTAGGTTAAAAATTATTTCTTAAATGGTGATTTGATGGCCCTTTTCACATCGTGCTATCAGCGTCATTGCCTGTAGTGATGTTTTTGTAGACTGCCATTTAAGCAGATGCTTTGAAGGACAGCATAACAACTGTTGGTGGGAAGGGATTACGGAGAAGAGCAATGGCACGGGGAAGGTGGCTCTGAAAGCCAGAAGTGTCAGAGAGACCCTGTGAAACCCATTACCCCTCTGTACTGACAAAGCTCATAGGGCAAAACTGCCAGTCGCCTCGTGTTCGGTCTCTTCCCAAAGTGGTCCTGAATGGGACCATCAGACCCTTGGATGACACTTCATGCAGGCAATTATTAATAGATAGATTATTGTGTTTGGAAAGATCATTAAATATTTTGCCTGATTTATGAGTTGTATCCTTGTTTTTTCATAATGTAATTTATATCATTGGCAGCATCCTATGGTCAGACATCTCTAATTTAAGAGAATAGCACGGCACAAGAAGAGTGCAGCTTCCCTGAGACCATCAGTGCAGTTTAAATAATTGACTAAATGAAGAAGGTTAATGAAATGCTAGAATAGAATGGTTACTGTTCAAAATTATCATGAAAAAGGATATGAATCATGCCATATGAGCGATAGCATTCTCCGTTTCGAAAGTCATGCTCTCTAGCTGCATTTTATTATCCTGTATATTGCTGACTGCAGATGCTCACAGTAAAAACAAATAGAGAATTATTAGGCACTGGTTGGTGTCTTTGAAGCCTTCAGCTCAGTAGGTTCTGAGAAAACCTGAATTTCCAGTAGTCAAGCCCTGCTTCTGAGCTTTTAGGTGTGCATACCCCTTGTACAGACAGATGCTTCTTGCTGTAAATGTTACAGCAAGCACCCCTGCAGACAGCCAAGTGATTGCAGTGGGGGAATGATAATGCCTTCTCCTTCTCTCAAAGGAAGCCTTGGGAATTTTACCTGAATCTTGAGTACTTTGCAATTAAGGGATGTCTGCATCCATGGTGATTCAGCCCTTGATAAGGTCATAGGCTTCTCATATATCTACTGCTGTGACCTTTCCTGCCAGAGAAAGAACCCAGACTATCTGTGGGCTAAATTTTAAAGCCTCTTGTTCAGGCTTGATTGTTAAACAGACAAGTTTGACACAATTTGCCTGGTAGAGCAGATACCTGGCACAGCTAAAATAAGTCCTCTTTCTATAACTGCCACAAATAGGATTTGAGAGCTTGAACCACCCAGGTTCCATCAAAATGAAACCCAGTTTTTCTGTTCATCTTGCTAGGTTTTGGAGCAAAGCTTAATTCTAGAGTTTAGAGCACTCATGTTTGAAAACATTATCTTTCATGAGTAACAATTCTGTCGTGTTGGAGACCATGGAGCTGTGACATGACTGAACACCTCTTTCCCAGACTGCGGGGGTTTTATGTAACAGAGGCTCGTAACTGTGGTGTTATTCACTGCCTTGAGATAACTCCTCTTTCCGAGGCACTTTGAGTCATCACTCCAGGAGCAACTGTTTCTCACATTAGTTGTGCTTGCCTTCAGCAGAAACACAGGGCGCTCTCCTTTGGAAAGGAGAAAGCAAGTATCTTTTTGAGAAACAGATTAACCACAAGAGTCACTTTTGATTTGTTAAACTGGGAGGTGGGGTGGGCTGTTACAGAGGAAATGCCCTGAATAAGAAAAGCAGCCTGCCCTGTGCCGCAAATCATGCCAAAGGGGGTTGTAGGGCAAACATAACAACATGATACATTACCTCTTTGAGAGCTTGTCCATTTGTATTCTGTCTTAATGTGCATTTGCACTGTGTTTTGGAGGTTGTAAAAGCAGGGTTGATTCAGGACCATGTGTTTTCCACGTCTCGGTTCTCCCATACTGAGAGTACAGAAGGTGAAACAAACACACCAGTCCTTCCCACTTCCCATGACTTCGAGGGGTAGCTCCACTGCAGCTCTGCTTTTAGGTGACTTTTTTTTTCAACTGGAACTAATTATTCTCTATGAGTGCAGTTTGCAAGCAGACTTGTTGCCCCTGTGCTGATGTGATTGCTCCATGCAGCCTGTCAGTGAACTCAGCAGAGCAGAGCCTGCAGGGCAAGGCGAGTTTGCAGGAATGGATCCCCAAACTCGTATTGTCAAACACTGACAAAATAGCAGATGAAATTCATTGTTGATAAATGCGTGGTGATGCACATGGGAGTAAAAACACACTCGGTGATGATGTCTGAACCAGCTATTAACTCCAAGATCTCTTTACTGAGTGGTTTTATAGAACTATCCATTATATTGTCAATTCAGCAGCAAAACAAACCAAAACCACACCTGGAATGGAAGGAATTACTAGGAAAGGACTGGAGAATAAAGTAGAAAACATTGCTGTGAGGCTGCGTAAATTTGTTCTGCACCCACATTTTAAACACCTTATCCAGTTTTGATCCCCTCCCATTTTAAAAAGGAACATGCAACTGTGAAAAGCAGAGGCTTTTGGTGCTAAAAAAGAGGGTCTGTGAGAATGGATTAATGAACTCATACTTTTTATTATAGCAAAGAAGTAGCTGAGGTGGGGTATGATTGAGATGTATGACGTGAGAGTGTCTTGGAGAAGCATGGGAACTGAGTGTAAGAACAAGCCACCTTCAAGTAAGATGATCCCATACAAAATGTAGGGCATCTAAGAGGAGGTGGTACTTCACACAGCAGTTCAGCTGAGCTGTGAAACCACCATGTATCATTGTGGATTTTAAAAGTTAATATTGTGTCAGAGCAGGTAGGTAAATTCTCAGAGCAATTAGGTATATTAATAGAAGACTGGTCTGGCGAAGGCCGCTGGGTGTGTGTGTATCATATTTGGCTCTACAAGACACTGAGCTACTGGTGAATCAGGAGATATAACAGGGAAGTGTCACCAAACTGTGTGGTTGTCTTACACTTGCGCTCTACCCTTGGCATCTAGACACAAGATCCTGGAGCTTTGAATCATCCCATAGAACTTTTCTAATGTTTTTGGTCTCTGTTAAGCCTAAATACCCTCTAAACTTGTGCAGCCTAGGCACAGGTTCCTAACAGGCACTTCTAGCAAGAAGAGGTCTCAGCAATGTCACTCATCCAGATTTAAGGAGACTACGTAGCCTGACATCTGTCAGATACTCTAGGAGCTCAGTGTACAAGCTTATTCTCCAAATGTGTCTCCTTCTGAATGATTATGAACACAGGGGTCTTGGGAGGTTACTATAATTTAATGTTTCAGGAAGATATGAATGGCTCCAAGACAGAAACATTTGGGAAGACTGTTCCTTTGGATGCAAGCTGGTTTGCTGCTTCTCCTTTCCGTGCTGTGAGCTCTCAGGTGTTAGTGGTGGAGCATTAATTTTTCAAGTTGAAATGTAGTCTTTCATCTTTCATTAATAAATTTTCTCAGGAGAAGCTATTTAACTGTCAGGACTGACAAGGAAATGGTTGTGGAAGCTGAAGATTCTGCATATTCACCACAGAAGACTGCAAGGGCAACTGAGGTCTCAGATGCTCATAGAGATGCAGTCAAATTCAAAAGATCTTCCCTTGAAGGCCTGGACCTTTTCAGAGTACAAACCAAACCACTGAGAAGAGCATGCTACTTGCATGGATTCTTCTGGGATACACATCTGTCCTGGCTTTGCACATTTCGAGAAGGAAACAAAACAGACACACATCACCTAGTTTGAACTGAAATTGTTGCCTAGTTCTCACCTTCCTACTTCTTACTCCTAAAGACGCTGAGTAGAGCATTTATGAACCTGAAGACCTCTGTCCTCAAAGTTTAACTCACGTTGTAGCTGTATCTGAGCACCCTGTTTGATGAACTGAGAACTACCTCTGGCCTGATGGATCCAGATCTTCCTGTCTTCCCATTTGGGAAACACCTACATTTGATCCAGAGAGACCCTGGCCGAGGCAGTGGGGCTGGGGAATGTGAGATGTCCCTGTGACACCTCACATTGCCGTGGCCGATGCTCTTCATGTGGGAAAACAGTCAGGTATAGAAAGAGAAGAACCAGTCTCAAAATACAGCTTGGCAAATCAAAAGCCTTGAGAGATCTGTTTAAACTTTGATTATGTCACAAGCTGATGCAGATATTCTAGACAGAAATCAGATTTTCTGTCTGCCTAGTTATTTTTTTCTTAAACCCATGTAATTTCTTCAAAAGGGCAGAAGAAGACTGTTTTTAAAAGTTATCTTGTATGCTAAGAAATAACTGAAGAGAATCTTTTCTAGATAAAAGAGATCTTGAACATAAACTTGTTAGCCAAAGTCAATAACCAGCTGGAGGCAAAAGAGTTCTTAGTTTGTCAACCAACATAGGGAGGTTCCCACATGGCTGTGCAAGGACTTTTCTGAAGAGATGGAGAGTTGTTTGATTCTTAACTGAGAACTTTGGTAACACCACTAGGAAGAAGAGATAGCAGTGGGCCCACTGCATGAGGGGACAGTAACGGCACACAGGTTAGGATGGGTTTTTCCAGGATGGTTTTCTTTACACCTCATTTCAGATAGATGTCTACAAGTGGGCCAGTCATTGTGAGTACTATGAGAAAAGCAAAAGCTTCAGAGAAACAGTCTGAGGTTTAATAACTGGGGTCTTAATATTTCTGGGTCTTTTGGGTCTGGTTTAGACACATGCTGTACCATGTAAACACTCAGTTCACAGTTCTTATAACATGATGTTTTTGGCCTTATACATCACATGGATAAATACAGCCTTTCATATCTAATGTACTTCATGTATTTCCTGGAGACCTTCAGTGTGCAAGAGAAAGATGTATGGAATTTGGCTGCTGAAGTCGTGAAAGACTAGCAGATAGTGAAAAATTATGAGAGATTTGGTGATGGAGAGGGCTGGGAGTGTGTTTTTTGACTCTAAAAGGATGTCACCTTAGCTCATTTAGACTTCTGATTGTTTTACTTCATTACTTAAGGAGAGCGGGAAAAAAATTAGACATGCATAAAGCTGTTAGGAGTTGTTCATAATTTGTGATTGATCCAGACAGAAAAGCCATATTCCAAAAGGGCTGCGTGTATTTGAAGCCAAGATTTCAATTTGATCATGGGATTAGCCAAAAAATTAAGGTTGCAATTTATGTTTCAGACACTGTATAGTTCATTAAAATGAATCAAAGGAAAAAGAGCCAAGGGAGCCACGGGAACCACTGAGGGCTGCTCAGTCAGATCACTACTTCAGCGCTGCTTCGGAATTGTGCAGTAAAGGAGACCTTGATAGCTGGAAACTCTGGGTGATAAGAAAGAGAACTTGTGGCCCAAGTCTTTTCTGTGCTGTTTTCTGATTGATGACTTTGAAAAGGGCAACAGAAGCTGAATTCCAAAGCAGCAGGTTTTTTCACTATTTTTCTTCTGGAGCAGCAAAATGAAAGGGAGAGCAGACAGGAGCCAAGCAGGATGCAGGCTCTGCCTTCCCGTCTGATGACCAGGGAGCTCCCTGTGGGACTGGAGGTCAGAGAAATCCTTTAAGACACTAAATGCAAGAGAGCAAAGTGGTTATGCTAAACTGATTTATAGGTGACTAAGCAAGATTCTTACACAGCTCAATCTCTCTGCATGTTGTGATCCTCACCTACGTTGGGAACATCAGCATTTGTGATTTGGCTGAATCAGTTTGTGAAGCAAAAAACCTGCAGCTGACTCTGTGCTGAAAAGGACTGGGAGCACTCACACAGTCTGTCTTGATACTGCAGGACTGAAGGCAGTAGTAAGATCTGCAGGAGCAGGGTGTCCTGCAGCCATAGGCAAATGGGTGTTTTGTTACAGATGTACAGAGCTGTTACTGGCATGTATGAAGGGATTGGCACACTTAAAAGTTTATCCTTTCTAGGCTGCTGCATTCCAGCAGTACATGTCCAGAAACTGAATTTTTCTTCTGCTTTGTCTGGTTTCACTGCCTTAGTCTCCAGTATCCAGATCTTGGTGTTGGTACCTGGCCCATCTGATGGCTTCATAAGACATCAGAACAACTAAACACTTGGACTTCGCTGTGCCTTTTGCAGCACTTTGTCACATGTAGTTGGCTCTTCATTCTCTCAGTTCCAGGCAGAGCTGCCAGTGTCTCCGTACTTCTTTGGGCAAACATGAGGGCAGCATGGGTTTTGTAATGCAGGAGCTGAGGAAACCAATCTCAAAATCTTTCTTACTTCATTGTGCTAGAACTGAGCACCTGCAAAGGGTGCTAAATCAAGTAAGAAAAGAGGGGGAATTGGTCAAGACTGGAGGAGGATAAAGATCTGGGTTCAGAAAGGAATTGAAGCCTAAAAAGATGCAGAGAAGTTTCTGATAGGTTCCCAAAGGCACATGTGGGAAGTCAGTGCAATATTTGTCCTCCTTTTGTTCTTGGTTGTGGGAAGAAGTGCACTGAAGACAGGAGAGGCTGAAGCTAGGAGCACTGTATGGACAGTGTACTAGTAATGCATCAGTTGGCTGAGATTTCCGATGCTGGGTAGTGTACATAAAACAGGAGTGGAGGACTAGAAGGGAAGAGGGACTGAAAACTGATTTAAAATACTCATTTAGAATTGAGTTGTAATTATAACAGTTTTTATTTTTTTACTTCATCTTCATTGCTTAGCTACTCTGTTTTTTTTTGTTCCATGACTACGTTGCTGAAGGCCTGTAGCTATTTGGGTTTATGTCCCTTTCAAGATGTCATTCAGACTGATTTGTGAATCCTCACTCTATCCTTATCTCCTGGCATGAGTGTGATTTCTTTGCTGATTGTACCTTTTCCCCATTCTTTGTGCATTCTGTGTTTGCTTATGATATGCTTTTTGGAGTGATTATTCATGTAGACTTAGAGCACACATAGTGGGTTTTTTCTCATGCCTGTGACAAAAGCTCTTGGGAATTTTGCCATCCTGAATTCAGGAGCCTCCAGGCTGTCACGCACCCACATACCCTGAACACATTTGACCCAAATGGCTTCTAGGTTCTTTGATATATCAAGGATTGCCCTTACAGGCTTGGTTTTGATTTTCTTTCCCTTTAATTTAAACAGAACCAACTTCTTGTTACTCAATGCCTATTTCTTATTCACAGTCAAATCTTCTGGCATGCTCTTATTACTTATAAAACCAAGTCTAGAATTGCAAAAACTCTTGTTGGTCCAAGTGTGTCTGCATGTTGGACTTAATATATCTCATGGTAATAAAAGCCTTCAGAAATGCACAGAGAATCTGGCTTCCAGCTTCCATTAAAAATAAATGTAGCTAAATCCTCTTTCTGCATTTGAAGGCTTTTCTGTTAGTGTTTTGCTAATATAATTTAATCATGCCTAGAAAAGTAAACAGATTCTGATCTTGGCTTTACCAGTATTTCATGCTACCTCCTGTCTCAGGTACTTTTGCCCCTAGTGACAGCCTGCATTCCCTGTCTCATGCTAAATGTTAATTCCCTGCCATAATTCTTTTGTTATCAAGCTTTCAAAACGTACAGTTTGCTTTCTGTCAACTTGTCAGGCATAGTCACTCTTATGAATCCATTCAGCTGACCCCTGCAAACTATACTTACTGCTTTAAATCCTGATTGTCAGTGAAGGGTTTACAAACTCTTAGTCCCCAAGGCAGCAGATGGTGTCCCTCTGAACGTGTTCTGATGGATAGCTGTGAGAAACATTGCTTCTCTCTTCACACAGCAGTCTCTGTATTTAGCAGCATTGTCCTGATCAGAGCTCTCAAGACCAGGCATGTAGCATTCTCCATTGGAATAACATTTCCCCATCTGCTTTTGATGTGTTGTATTTGAGAGAAGGTTTGGTGACTAAACATTAGCAATACAGTGACTGCGGCGGGTGTCTGTGAGTCAGTGTTAGCTTCTTTCTTTGTAACGGAATAGATATTGAATCAAAACATATTTGATGATAATAAAAATGGTTGTACAGCTATATTACAGTCATGGTTTATAATTGAAGGTTAAGACATGCTCCATACTCATCCTTCCTCCCATGATGCCCAGTTTTGGAAGGCAGACATGAAGGGGAGAGCGCTGGGAAGTGAAATGGCTGCATTTGAAATGTCTGTCACTGAGATGGCGGTCACATCCCAGGGCGTGTTCAGAGGAAAAGAAGGCAGAAGAGCACAAGGTTGGTGGCACTTGTGGACAGTTTTGCTGCTTTGCCTTGTTCCCCTGACAAAGCAATTTTACGGGGAGATGCTTGTGTTTATCATTACCTCATCAGACAGATGACTTTTTTCATTAAGTTTTCTGTGCAAAAAACGGCATAAAAAGGAAAAAAGTGCAATCTCTCTCTTCCCCTTTTCACTTCTTTTTTCTCTTCACTTGCCCTCAAATGAAAACCCACAATTCTCATGGGGTTAAAGAAGAAAAGTAAGGACCCAGATTTTCAAAGTGGTGGAAAGTTTATCAGGGAGCCTTGAGTTGAGGAAAGACCATTTAATTCTAATGCAACTAAAGCCAGGGAATTCAGTGAAGTGGTACATGGTTGGAAATACTTGCTCTATAGCTATGAAACTTGTTGAAGGCCAGCTTAGATCTGGCAGTTGGAAACACTGGCACAGTGGATGCTACCAAGAAAAAAGTAGAAGCAGTGACTAAGCAGCGAGCTGCTGAGCTGTGGAGCTCATTTCTTCAGCAGCGTAGCTGCAAGAGGCGATCCACAGTGGAGACTCTGGTTTTCAAAGCACTCAGCTTCAGGCTGCAGTGATCATTAATTACAGTGACTGCACAACTCTGGATGCCTGCCCATGCGTGAGATCAGCTTCATGTCACGTCTGGGATGCTCTGTTGGGGAGGTTGTGGCGGAGTCACTGTTTCAAGTAGATGGCGGTTTCTCTATCACCTTTCATTGTGCCTTCTGAATAATTGGAAGATGAAACATGTTCCCTCTCAGTCCATCTCTTCCCTGAAAATACCTCACTGAACTCTGGAACTCCTGGGCAGTGCAAATCACTCACTTGTTACATGCAGCAATTCTCTCAAGCAGTGAATTTTTAATACTATTAGGAAAAAAGATCTTTCTGGGTTGGATTAATAGTTAGGTGTTACCTGAAAGCACTGATCCAAGCTCATAGCCTCACCCCTCCTCAGGTGTGCCCACACATCTCTTGATCACCACAGCCTTCATGGATCTCTTCATGGGTGTGCCTGGGCTGGATGTCAGCCCTGCTGTGCTCGTCTGATGGGGAACAGAAGATGGGAGGGCACATTTTGCCCTGTGGCCAGCAGTGGGTAGGATGGTAAGCCTTGAACTCTGACTGTCTGGTGTGGGGTCTGCCTCTGGGCCCCAAAGTCAGCTGTACTTCAGTGACAGTCTAACCCATACTGTCTAGTGACTTCAAGAATGAACTCAGGGTTTGCTAGAATATGAAGCTGATTTGTTTTGGTGTCATTCAGTCATTGTCAAAGTGACAGCAGCCATCCTAAGTGATGAGTCTTAGTGCCAAAGGCTGAGAGGGTGAGACTCCCTAACTGGAAGTGACAGCAGACTTGTGTGGCTTCAAACGGGTAATTTGGGATCGCATGAACTGGTATCCTGCTTCTTCTGCAGCTGCGTCACTTCCCTTGTCAGTCCTTCCACCAGCAGCAGTTGCTGGTATTGCAGCTGCTTTTTGTTGTGCGTCACCTCTGAAACCCCAGCCAGGTAAAATGTGCAGATGGCTTTTGCCTACAGTAACCATTGTGAGGCGCAGGGTGGTAACCTACTGCTGCGGGCTGCAATGCATGCTGCGTCTGTGTTGCTGGAGAATGGTGTCAATAGCATTGTCTGGTGAGAGCTTAAGCTCTTGGAGAAGCTGAACAAGACGGCCTGGCTTTGCTCAGAGAAGGAAATTAACTTGGCACGTATGATAATGATGCTGAATTCTGGTATAAACAGACTATCTTGCATTTTACATCCTTCACTTAACTTTGCTGTAAAAGCTGTTATAAAAATAAATCAGAAGACATGCTTCACTTGCGTTAGCTCAGTGTAGCTCTTCCTCTACATCACTCTTGAATCCAAGCGCAATAAAGGCACCTAAGCAGATGTCAGAGGCCTTTAAGTAGTCAGGACACAGACCCACTGCAGAGTTGCATGAACAGTGGTTTGACTCACATGGAACCATTAACCTGGCCTTCTGGCAAAACCAGCCTTTGCAGTGTGCAGTGTGAAAGTCTCTCTGTGCACAAGCTAACAGATGTGTCCACTCCCAAACTACTGCTTGTCCTAAGTCTGACTTTCCAGCATCACACTATTTAACTAGGAAATACTCAAATATCATGGACCCCTTTAAAGTACAGTCCTCGGTTCTAAATCACACCAAAAGCCACTGAAAGCATCTTGTCCCCAAGCTGCTACCTGTAGTGGCTGCTAGGGATGCTGTAATTTTTTGGTCTTTGACCCTTTACCAGATTTAATTAGAGCTTCAGCTCTCTGCTTACATTACTCAGCACAAGGGTAACCCAGCAGAGACCAATGACAGCATTGCTGATGTCCCATCAGCTGCTAGGAGCTATTAGGAATCAGCCTTGATGACCTGAGCACCCACATCCCTAACAGCCTCCTGTGGTCAGAGCAGTGCCTGTGAGGAGGTTGTCCAGGATCCTCCTTTCTCTGCTGCTGTTCCAGCCTTACTTTCTGCCTTTTGTATCACTGTTCATGTGGTGTTTGCACCCTGCTCCACTGTGGTGTGCAGATGATTCACTATCCTGCTCCTTGATTTTTAAGTACATTTTCTGCCTTCCTAAATTATTACCTGTCTGGAAGCTTTGATTCTGAATTTTTACCTGTCTGTTGTATTTTCACCTCAGCTTGTGCCCTCTTCCGGATGCCCTAAATCTGAAGTGTCATGGGCCCATCAGGCCAAAAATAATTCACCCTTGTGTTGCCAATCTAAGTCCATCTGAGCCACTTCAATCTTAGCAGCTTTATCCACTTGTTGGTTGTGCTGGTGTTCCTC
>WYDI02025944.1:0-22102 GCA_009867235.2 Psittacus erithacus | reverse complement strand
AGCTTCTGCCTAAGAGCTCATCTCAGTCTCCCCTCTGGCAGGTTAAAGCCATTCCCCTTGGCCTGTCCCTGCAGGCCAGTGAGGAGCCATCGGTTCAGGCAGGGTTTGCTGTTGCCGCGGTTCAAAGCCCAGACTCCGCACACTGAAGCGCCCCGGTACCTTCCCGCGCACCCCTGCTCCCGTGGGCCGAGAGGGGCCCGCGGAGCCGCGGACGGGCGAGCGGGGAGCTCCGCACAGGGGCACCGGGGGCCGGCGCTCGCCTGCGCCCATCCGCTTCCCACAGCGCGACCGCAGCCGCCATTGCCCACCGCGCACAGTGCGCAGGCGCTCCCCGCAGAGCCCCACTGAGCAGGCGCAGACCGTGCCCGCCGGTGCGTGCGGCGGGGCGTCAGGGGCGCGCCGTGCGTTACGGCGTCGGGCGTATCCCAGGGTGCCCTGCGCGGGGCTGGCTCCTGCCCACAGTTGAGTTCGGCCCCGAGCGGAGCAGTCGGGCCCGGACCCGTCGCTCCGTCGCGGCCTCTCTCCGCGCCCCGCGCCGCCGCCTCTCCCCCCCGCCTCGCGGGGAGCGAACATGCGACTCCGGCTCCCTGAGGAGGCCGCCGCCGGCGAGTGAGGAGCCGCCGCCCCGGCCCGGCCTGGCCCCGCCGCCCGCCCGCCCCGGCCGCAGCCGCCCCGCTTCGCCCAGGCAATGACAGCGGCTCCGGCCCCCTCCCCGCAGCAGATCAGGGACCGGCTGCTGCAGGCCATCGATCCGCAGAGCAACGTGAGTACAGACCGCCGGGCCGCGGGGCTCCCGGACCGGGAGCGCGGGGACGCCGCCGCGGTCCCCCTCCCCCTCTCCGACCGCCGCCCGGGGCTCCCGCCCCGCCGCCCCCCGCCGCTCTACGGGAGGCCGCCAGGGCCGCACGTCCGCCGTCACCGCTTCGCCTCCCGCCGGGACCGCGGCCGGCGCTTTCCCGGGCACCGGAAGCCTCCGCTGCGGGCGGTAGCGGGGAGCTCCCCGGTGCCCAGCCCGCCCGGGGTCCCGCTGCCAGGGGCGCCTCGCTGCCCGCACCTGCCCGATCAGGGCACCGCAGGGCTGCCCCGGCGATGGCACCGGGGGCCGCTTTCCTCCGCCTCGGGAGCCACGTCCGCCCGTCGCCGCGCCGCCTCCCGCTACCCCCCGGGGCCCGGCCGGCGCTGCCCGGCCATGCGGCGTGCGGCCCGGCGCCCTCCCGACGCCAGGCCGCGGCTCGGGCGCGGCCTGCAGGGGGCTCTGGGCCGGGCTCCGCCGCGGCTAGCCGGGACCTTCCGGGGCTCCCACCTGTTCCGCGGCCGGGCCTTGGGGCGCCCCGGGGCAGCCGAGAGGGCTTCAGCGGTGGCTTCGGGGCTCTGGAGCTGTTCCAGTACCGAGCAGCCTCTGTCTTCGCTTTTATCCTTCCCTGCAGCACGGTAAGGAGCTTATCTGCTCCTCCTGGGATGCAGTGTGAGTGCAGAAGTCGGCGTCTGTTTTACCTGTAAGTGGCCTTGACGTGTGAGGGGCTGTTATCCAACTGTTATTGCTCGTTGTAAGGGTGTTTTTGGCACATTGAAGCAGTTCTGCGCTTAAGGTGTTGATTCCTGTGAGAGGACTGCGGAGCCTGCGGTCTGTCAGACTTTTGAATCTTAGCTCAGTAGCCACCACGGCAGGTTAGGGGGCGTGGTTAGGGCAAGTGGGTTTGCAAAGCTGGGTTTGTCTTGGCTGGCTGCAGTTTGCGGGGGCAGCTGCGGGTGAACGTGCACATGTGCCTCTGTGTGCGTGTTATTCCAGGAGGCTGGGTGTGTGAAATGGTGGGTTTGTCCTACTGAAGTCATACCTGCTTCTGCCTGAAAAGCGGGGCTTCCGTTTGCTCTGAGTTCTCTTTTGGCGGCTGCAAATCTTTCACTGTGCGTTAGACCAAGTGTCCACCCACTTTAATAAAGCTCAAGCAGTTCTGTGAGGTTTTTTCAGTTCAGAACTGTCACCAGCAATGGTTACCCCAATTCTGGTGGCAGCCTCTGAAATGCTGTGGCCATGCGGAATTAAGCAGCCAGGAGGAGTGGATTTTGTGATGGATGCTTTTCCCTTTCTCCATAAGTTCATGCTCTGTTACTCTGTGAAGGTGCTTGCACCTTGGTTGTGGAGCAGGATCAGAAGTAACAAGGCAGCTGTCTGCAAGGGGAGGTTGGAGCATCAGCCAGCAGCTCTGCTGAACTTCCCAGTAGGTCAGCAGCCCCGTAAGCTTAGGAGTAACGTATGTTAAATTCTAATTCTACATACTTGATACTTATCCAGGGCAATAATTGGTGGCAGAAAAATCAGCCCATTGTTTAGAAATGCCTGTAGGCAGGGGGCTGTCTTCCATTTTAACCTTTTCTTCGAGGGAGAGCAGAGGTGGTGTAGTGGAAATTCATGGTGCAGGCCTGGGTCTTGTGCATTTTTCTCCAAAGCGTGTAGAATACGTGGTAAACCTTCAAACTCCCCACCACTGCACTCTTCTGAAAGGGATTAAAAGGTACATTTTGAACAGGCTTAACAGCAGATTCTGAATTTAATCACACTTGGACAGCAGCATAAAAGTATAAGAAACTGTTCTGATATTTGCCTGCAGGAAGAAGTCATTGCAGCCGTGAGCTGCTGCACTTGTGGGGACCTGGGGAAAAGTGGCTACTTGCTTCTGGCTTTTAGAATCTTCTCCTAAAAGAAGTAGTTGCATTCAAACTTAGAGTCTTTATCATTGTGATTGACTTCCTTGCTTACCAGGACAGTCAGGCTTTGAGGCCTGGATTTCATTCACACTTTCAACTCTTAGCGTGTTTATGTCTGTGTTTTTGGAGAGGGTGAAAACTGCGCTGATACTGTCAGGCATGCAAAAACCAGTCCAGTTGTGTGGGGCTGAGATGGTTCTTTATAGTGCTTTGCTGTGGGATCTGTGTTGAGTTGAACTGGTCGAAATCATTTCTTTCCCCAAATTCTAGGGCCCTGCTTGCTTTGAGAAATCACATTCTGTGATTGTTCATCTTTATCTGCTCCATGGAGCCACGCTGACTCAGGAGCAACGATTTAATTGTACACACGCATGCGGGACTGAGATCTCTTCTAGGAATTGCTGCAGAATATATGTCTGACTTAGTTTCCCACCTTTAGTTCAGAATTTGCACGGGTAACCTCTATTTCAAAGGAAACCTATAAGAAATAAGCTATTTTTGAACAAATTACATCATCTTGGAAGCCACCCATGATGTCTGGTGTTACAGCTTCATTTATTCAGCCTTTTCCCCTTGAAAAACCATTGGGACAAGCTGCTTCTGCTCTGTGACCTGAACACTGAGTATCAGCATCAACTTCCTTCCATTGCTCGTGGGTTAGTGCTGAGGGAAGTGGGAGTTTGGTGGTGGCACCACTGCGATGGGTGATGCGGTTTTCTGGCAGGAAAATCCTTCTGGAAGAACCATGTAGAAACAGTAACTGGAGAAGAGTGTCCAAAACCTTATTGTAGCAGTTGTGAGGTCTGTCTGGGCAGATACTCCTTGGTTCTGATAGAAGCAGCACTTCTCCTGTCAGACTCAGTGTGCTGAGAAACCCCCTCTTCCACTGAGTAGAACAACACCTTTGCCTTATTAAATTGTGCTCTTCAGGGAATTTATTACCTGATGTCAGGACTAATGAGATCCCTTCGTTTTGGCTCTGTGGGAAAACCTGTCGTTTCCTACCGGCTCTTAGAATTGTGCTTGCAATTAAATGGTTCCTCAGCCTGAATACGTAGCAATCTTTTCCCCGTCTTGAAGATTAGACAATAATTTACTGATTTGCCATTAACAGTTCTCTGTGATGCAAACCCAGCTTTGGTTTGAGTAACAACCTGCTGTATGCTCACCGTGTGGCCGGGGCAGGTTGTGAATCAGGCTGCCATTCACACAGTATCTCAGTTGGTTTTGCTGCTCAGGCCTTCAGGAGAGGTCTGAGAGACACATTATTAATAAGAAATCAGTCTTTGGGGTTGTAACTGGATGATCTTTAAGGTCCCTTCCACCCCAGACCATTCTATGGTTCTGTGTAGTTCATTGGCCTGGAGTGCTCTTCCAGTTGATGCATGATTTGCCTAGTTAGAGATGCTTCCTGGCTGTTTTCTGTATTGGTTGCTTTACCAACATCTAGAAACAAAAGCCTCGATCATCATGGGTAGATACACCTCCTAGAAGTGAGTTTGCTTCAGAAGGGTGTTGGTGATTTCTTGGATGCAGGGAAGTGTTACATGTGGGCGAAAGACTAGGAATGGCTTTTGCTTTAGCTTTATCCTTTTCTGTGCAGCCTTAATAAGCTTACTGGTTCTGAGGAAGCTGCAGTGTGCAGAGAGGCTGGAACCTGGTTTATCTCTCGCTGGGTTTGTTTGTTTCCTTATTGTAGCTTGTCTTGTTTCGGGTAGTATTGTGGTTTGTGCATTGGGCAGTGGATTGTGCTTCAGGTGGGTGTGGAAATGTAAGGGGGGTTGCGGCGTTCCCTGATGTGTAGCTCTGAAGCATCATTACTGTGTCAGTTTTGGCTTCTGGATAAGGGTTTAGGTCTGATGTACTCAGTCTCATTGTATTCAATTTCTTCATTGTTTTGGATAAGCTTACCTGAGAAGGGCTGCTTCATAGACACAGACCCTGAGTTTAACGGGTCTGGCTGTCAGGTTCAGTGCCTCTGTACTCCTGGTCAGTTTGGAGTTGGTGATAACACAGCCTACTACTTCTTGAGAGGTTTTCTTCTCTTGTTACGGACTTCTCATTTGCACAGTGCCCTCTCATTTGCAGTAGCCAGACCACGAGAAAGTGTGAGGCTGCTTGGACAAAATCAGAGCAAACAAAGGTAGCAGGAGTTTGGATTGAGAGGTCAAAGCAAGGGGGATGTCAGATAGCCTTTCTGTTGTTAATTCCTTGAAACTCCCCAGGTTGCAGTGGTGATGGCAGTAGTCATTTGCTCTGGAGCTGTAATTTGAGTGTTTGTTTCAGCAGCAGTGACAATTTAAATAACACCCACTTCTGATTCCTGCTACACACCCATTTTATGTGTACGGTGCAGCTGTTTGCAGGATCATGTGGTGAACTGAACTGGGGAATTGATCAGAGTTTAGGCAAGGAAAGGCAATATATATCTTGGAATGTAGCTCAATTACCTGATAAAACTTCTGTGACACAGTAATGGAGGGCCTTGGTGTGTGTTCCTGGGGTAGATGCTGGGAAACGTCTTTATGGATAGCTCCTGAGTAGTAACTGGTGAGTGAGCTTTGCAACTGAAGAGTAAACCACCTCGTGCGGTGTGGCCGATGCTCCGAATAATCAGAAATGGAACTGGTTTGGCTCCAGCCACTGTTTGAGAAGTCCAGACCTAGGAGAGAAACTCCAATTTGGCCTTTTGGGTTTCGTGCTGGGAGTTCAGGGTGAGCCTAACCTGTTGGTTGTTGCCTCTTGAGAGTTTTTAGTACAGCAAAACGCACAACCGCTGTCATTCTGGCACCTTTGGCTCCTCATCTAAGTGGTGTCAGAGCAGCTTTTTCTCCCAGTATCCTGTGTAGGGAAATCCCTTCCCAGTTTCTTCAAGGAGCAGCTGCAGTTGACAAGTTCCCTTTTTTCAGCATCCACGGAAGTTTCAGGATAGGGAAAGAGGGATCGATTCTGCCTGCTGTGGAAATAGAATGTTAAGTAAGAAGCATTTCTTTTAAGGCATAGGCACTCCAATGTGTTAGATTTGGACTTAAAATGAATGTCAGTGTCGTTTTTGTACATTAAACCCCCCATGTCTGTTTTGGCTGATAAGGCTGCGCTGCTATCTCAGCTCACCCATTTTGTGCATGGTGATAACTTCAAATAAACTTCCTTGGGTAGTAAATATGGTGTAAATAAGGTGTGCTGTGGCCCCACTTACACATTTGGTCTTTAAAGAAGTATTTAAGGTAAAGGTAAGTCCATCACGCTCAGGTTAGTGTAAATGTAGGTGGGCTTCAGTTTCACTGAACAAAGCTGCAAAAGGTTCTCTAACGTAGCAGCTGGGGAGGAGAGGAATCCTGCGTCCGATGGTGTCTGTAGTATTCAGCAACACACTCAACTGGGTGTATTTTGAAACTCTGTGCTCTGAAGATGACTGCAGAGGTGGAAGTCTTGTCTACGAGTGACAGCCAGCGCTTGTGGAGCTGCTTTCTTGCACGGTTTTCATGTGGCATCAGCTTGCAGAGTATCACTATTATACTACAGGTCTGAAGGCATTTATTTCTTTAAGGAGCACAGAACTGGCCGTGGAGGAGCATGTTTTTTCCCAGGGTAGTGCTGCCTTTCATAACCTGTCTTCGGAGAGCAAACTTTCAGCACATCTACATCAGTGCTGAGCTTCTGTAACTGGAGCTGTCACTTAAGTGGAGCGTTTTGTGCTGGCAGCGTGGTCAGTAGGAACACTCTGTGTGCCGTGTAAGTTAATTGCATGAGGAGGCATTTTTACATCTGTAGAGATGTTGTCATCCTGAAAATTCCAGGAAAAAACTGCATCTCAATATTATAGTTTATCTTTGGAGAAATTCTGTCTGGAATAGAGTTGAGCACAGTGAGATGGAGGAGAAGACGCAAGAGGTGACGTTGCAGATCTGTATGTAAGAGTGGGGTGCCTGCAGCCTGTGTGCTCGTGGGTTACACGCACCACTGAAGAACCTGACTGCTTCTGTTGTCAGACTTGGTATCTGTTGTCATGTAGTAAGAGTTTCACTCTATCAAAATAGGAGCTATTGGGTTTTGAGTTTGTATAGTATTTTCTTCAATAGACTGGGTTTAAGTGTCCCTGGGGCTTTCTTAAGTGGAAATAATGAAGTTTTTTGCTGCTAAGGTAAAAATAACTAGCGCCAGGTTACAGCTTTCCCCAATGTCCTGTGTTGAAATGTAAATAAAATGCTAATGGAATACTGTGTTCTTTTGTCCCGTCATGAGCACACTGGGAATTGGCTTTGGAGTGAAACTGCTCCCGAAGTAAAGTAGCCCTCCGACTCTGCGCCTGGAGTTGAAAGGTGCTGTGCTTACTGTCCTCTGCTTGAGGAGTTCTTTTTTGTTCCAAGTCAAAGGCCGAAAAGGCGTTTTGTTTCTGAATAGCTGCTAATGATTGTGCCACTGGGTGGAATGGCCGAGCATTCCCGACTGATGGTCGGAGGGAGGTCCTTGCTTTGCACAGGTTGTGTTCTCCTGAGGACCCGCAGGGTCTGCAGAGAAAGGAGGGATTTGAAAGCAGGTGACTGGCAGCAGCGATTTATCTGCCATTTGGGGAGCAGTAATTCTAGGAGATGGGTAAAGTGATCTAACTTTTGCGTATCCATAACACATCTCCATGGTAGGTGCTGATGGAAATTGTGTGGTGATAACTGCTGCTGGAAGGGTGCAGCAGCTTCTCTCCAGCGTTGGCAAGTGAAACTTCCCCAGTTTGGAAGACTCTTTCTCAGCTTTTGGAAGCAAGTGTGCCATGCTGAAATGCTCATGAGCAGCCATGCAAGCGTATTGCACTTCCGTGTGGTGAAGGAGTGAGCTCCCCCGTGCAGGATATTCATCAGGCTCTTGCCTCAGTCTCCTTTAGCGTTTCAGGAACCAGCTGAGAAGCTTCCTTGGCATTCTGGGGAAAAGTTGGCCTGCTGCATTTAAAAGTCACCAATTTATCACCAATACAGTGACCGATGGCTTTATATTTTAAGAGGAGAATGAAAACACTTCTTTGTGGTGGCATTACTCGGGCTTTCCTGTATTACATTCAGCTATAAACTGCTCTGTCCTAACAGCTCTGGGTACATACTCCATGATGGGTAACGTAATGTTTAAGAACTTCAGCGAGCTCTTGACCCTTTGGAGCCATTCCCAGCCAGTCCTTCAATGCATGTTGCATGATTTGAAATCCCCACTAGTTCTCTGGAGTGCATTAAGATCAAGCAGGTGATTGCAGAATGATTCTCTCCAGGTGGTTACTTTAGGGGTCATTCTCCTCATCTAGTTTGGTTTCCGACTTTGTGCTTACCATAACACAGGTAGGTAAAAGCAGTGAGAAGCGGAGAGCCGGGACTTGCCTGTTGTGCATCAACTCCCAGTGCTGGCTTTTCAATTCCCTGAAGAACTGCAGTGCAAGTACCGGCTTCTGGCTGAGTGAGTGGATGTTCCCTGCCATAGAAAGCACCAAGATCATGCTAAATCTGAAGGGCTGCCTTTTAGGGCTGAATTTTCTGTATATTCTGCCAGAATAGTCACCAAACTGTGTTTCTGTCTTGGTGAAGCAGGACCAGTTGTTCCTCTGACTCTGACTGCACTTCAGTTCGTGGCATATACTAAATAGTAACTGCCAAGATTCAACTGGCCCAGGTTTCTGGAGAGGTGGAAGAGGAGGAAAAACTGTTCCATGTGTACAGCGAAACTGTATCGTGGTTAGATGTCCTGAGGACCAGGGTAGTGTTTGGGGTTTTAGGGCTCCTGCGTTAGCAGTGTGTTCTAGGGGTGTTAGTTATTGTGCTGAAATAATGTGTAGCAGTTGCTGCACCTGAAGTGGACAGGTTGCAGTGTCTCCTACTCTGTTTGTGCAGCTCAGCCTTAGATGAGTCTGATCCTGTAAGATATGCTACGTTGTTCTGCTGAATGCTAAGCCCCCTCGTGCAGCGTGATCAGGAGTGTTTGTACAGAAGGCAGTGGATGTATCAGGCAGACCTCAGTGTCTATGGTCATTCCTGGTTTGCTGTGCTTTGGTTTGACAGGCACATGCTGGTTTAGAAACGTGCTGAGGTGTTGGGATGTAGGAGGGGTAGACATGAGGAGATTGAATGGTGATAGAGGTGCGTGCAGAGCCCGAGCACTGATGAGCCACCTGGGAAGGCTGGGACAGCCTGGGGCAGTTCTGGAATCGTGGTCCCTCAGGGTGGCTGAGGCTGCCAGAGAGGCCTGGGGTTTGAAAGTGTTGAGTTTTGCATGTCCTTTCTAATACAGACGCCTTGAGCTAATTCCCTGGGTGTATTTCTGAGAGGACAGGATTTAGAATTGCTATTTTGAGCCCAGTTTGGACTGGAGGGTGTTCTGGTGCCTTTCGACTCCGTGTTTGGTACCTGTTCCCTGAGTGTGACTGATGGGGGTGCGTGGCTGGAAGGGACTTCATGTTGCTATGAGGTCTGTTGCCTTCACTGCAGTAGCATCACCTGCATAAAGGAGCTCCTTCCAGACTTGTCTAATCTGTTCTTAAACCTCAGTAGTGGCTATGGAAGCTATTTGACAGCTTATTTGAGTGCACTGGTAGCGCTCTGTTTATTCCTCATGTGTAATCAGTATTTGTCTTGTTGCAGATTAGGCTAGTGAGTGTAAGAAAGGTTGATCACCATTTTCTTTATTATGACTAATAACACAGGAAGTCTTAGTTCAAGCTTTATGTGTCTCCTCCCTATTTTTTTTCAATACTATGTGAATTGAGTACTTAAACCTTTCCTTACTAACCACATTTTCAAACCCTCCCATCACGGCTCCCCTCTGAGCTCTTTGTGTGCATTCTCTTGAACTGTGGCACCTTGAGATGATTGTGTAATCCCAGCTGGATTTGATTCCTGTGCCATTGCTTAGCAGTATGATGTTGAGGGAAAAACAACACTAAAAATGCTACAGATACCATTGAGCCTGTGTTCCGCCAGGCTTTGGGGCCTGCAGTACCCAACTCTTCTTCCTGTATTCCCTGGTTTGAATTTGTGCCACGCACATCTTCCCCATTTAATGGTATTTCACCTCAACTGCTGGGCTTTTTAAATCTGGCTAATAAATTTGATACTCAAAAAGGTTTTGCCCAACTTTATGATCTGGTGGGATGCTTTGGGGGTGGGGGGGCCTGGAAAAAGAAAACGAGTGGGGCCATGTTCCAGTGAGTCTTCCATGTTTCGTCTTTAACTGAGGGGTAGGCACCAAAGGTACAATTCTCGTGGTGTTGTACAAAATGATTAGCAAATGTTGAAGTTGGCAATTGCTGCTCTCTGTAGTCACAAGAATGCTTCCAGTGTTGGCTGATAAATATGGTGAATAGTGTTGCACTGGTGACTTTGGTCTATTTGCCTTCAAGACCTCTTCCTGTAGAGCAGGGAGGCATTCCCCAGAGTGCCACTGCTGCTCTGCATGCGCATCTTGCCTCCGTAATGTGTATTTTACTACCTCTTCTCTTCCAAAGACTCCACCAGTGGATGCTACTTTTGCTGGGTGGTTTCTCCTGCCTTGCCAAAGCGTGGTGTGTTTTCCTGCTGTGCCAAGGGCTTAGACGTCTCCTTTGGAATGGATGGTGTAGAGAAGAGCTGAAGTGCTGATGGCACTTCCCAGCTGCTGCGTATTTGTGTCTGGAGGCTGTTTGTAACTGCTGGGGTAAAGCGTGTTCTCTGCTGGCAGGCTCCTTGTAATCTCTTGGCTGTCCTGGTGTCTCTGCACCTCACTGACGTGCGTTACCTGCTGCCAACACTTAACAGAGGCCTGAGCTGTTGCCTCACTCAAGGGGAACATGTCAGGTCTGCCCGTGGTATTTTGCTTGAGTCTGACCTTACTCTTGTTTGACGATCCTGGCTTTGTGAAGCACACATGGGAAGGTATTTGGATGATGTTATCTTACTGTTAAGTAAAGCCTAAGTATACATACAATATATGCAGATTGTTTTGACTCCTCAGATGTGGAAACTTTAAATGCAGAGTTAGGGGGACGTGCTTGCTGTGCCTGGCCGCTTTCTTGCCTGTTGGTAGTCAAGGAGTATTTCTTCTACCTGTTGGTTTGCAGCGCAAATTCCTGATCAGTTTTCAAAGCATGGCCTCCAGATGAATGTCTCTGTCATAGAAGACACTCTCAGTAGATGGATGGCTTTGAACCCAAATAATTGATTCCTTCATGTTTAAATACCTGCTTTACTAAATACTATTAGATAACTCACCGCTCTTAAGACTACCTTTTGTGTACTGGTGAATATTTGCACTCCACTTAAGAAACTTGACTTTCAAAGCTTTTCAGTAATTATGAACCAAAGTAGTGCATGGTCATCTTTTTGGCATGTCGTTTCTGTGAATAGCATCTCGTGTACCCTATCTTTAGACAACATCATGTCACATTGTGGGGAGGGGAAACTGTTAATAGATCAGTTACAAGGGAACTGAACTAAATACCAGCAGGTTGTAACCTGAATTCTCACTCTGTTTAGTCTGTATCTCTGCAAAAATGACATTGTGATTTACTGTTCATGAGATGTATTGTTAGTGTCTGGTATCTGAAGCATCCTCTGTGAAGTGCTAAATAAACACTGTGCTGCTGTATTTCCACTGCTGCATTTAAATAAAGCCTCCTATGAATAGCAACTTTTCTCCTCTTACTTCTTATTCCAATTTTTGGATTATTATGCAATGAAGCAGCTTTTATACAGATGCGGTGCTGGGGGCAAGATGTGGCACTGTTTAGATACCCCAGCCTGGGGCAGGAATTGGTGCCTTCAGTGCAGGTCATCACTGCTTTGGAGAAGATAAATGTGAGTGGATGACGCTGCTCATAGTGGTGTTGCTCTGCGTCCTTCTGAATCAGCTCTGCCTTCCTGGCAGTTCCAGCAATACTGACCTTGAACCTGGGATTTTCCTGGGTTACCTAAGAATATGATTCTGTGATCTGCATGGCCCATAGATATATGACAGGTTTTATAACTACCCAATAAAATGCTTTTGTCCCTAAGAGCATGGGGAGACAATAAAAAATGATACAAATGTGACCTTCTGTATAGACCGTGCTGCGTTCCTGATAACTGCCATCAGAAAGCACCCAACTTAGCACTGGAAGTTTGGATTTGTATGTGTAGAAAAGAGAGACCTGGTCAGTGTTCCGTGGTGGGAACTTCTCTGCTTCCTTTGGTAAACTTGCTTTGGTGCTCCAGGTGGGAAAAGGTTACAGAAGTACTTTGAAACTAGCAAAATATTGAGCATTTGATGGAATGTGAGGAGGTTGAAGTGTGCTGACAGATGCGTTCTCTCAAAAGCAGTGTCTTCTGATCTAGCTCTGTTATCTGTTTCAAAATGCCCACAATGGAGTCAGCCTGATTATTCTAACCTGTGGGTTTGGGAGGACAGTAGTGTTACACTTTAGACAAGTTTCTATGATTAGGGACTCTAGACATATTAGGCCAAGTTTAATCACTCTTTACAGGTACTAATGTGACCCATATGGATGATGATCCTGTGTCAACAGATGCCTTTTAGCGCTGTTCTGTGAACTTGATGCAAGTGATTAGAAAGAGCTTTTCTAGCCAGAATTTCTGGCTGTATCAGCAGTTACTTTTCCTTCGTAACTGGGCACCTGGTGCTCAGGTTTGCAGGTTACAAGGAAATAGCTTCTCCTTCTCCTACTCCAGGCCTGTGCAATGCTCAGCATCATCTGTGTTAACTCGGATCTGGTTTGTCATCTGTCTCAGTCCAGTCACGCATGTAGAGATCTTCACAAACATCCCTATGAAACATCAAAAACCCAACCAAGAAACCAAAATTGCTTTATTCAAACAACTGCAGTCTGTACCAGTTGTTTCTGAGGCGCAGGTGGGGTGAGCTGCAGGTTGCCTTGTGCTGAGTTAGTCCTGAGGAAGAATGGGAGGTGTACCACTGAGGTTAGTACCTGGGCTGGTCTAGGAGCTGTGGATGAAGGAAGAGAATCAAAGCTTAACATGGGAGCGTGTTAGTCCCCTTTAAACCCATCCCAGCATGTGGGAGCGGTGCTACCAGCTCCTGGGGGTGCTGAGTTTGCTGCTGTTTTCAAATCAACCGGGAAGGAGGCATAGGAGGTGGCAGAGAAGGGCTGTACCTTAAACCTCCACCCCCAACACGCTTATCCTTTTAAACTGCCATGGAACACTTAACCTGAAGTGAGTTACTGAACTGGTCTTGATTTGTAAAAGCTAAAATAGGATTAAGGTGTCAGTTAAATAAAAAGGAAATGAAGCCTCTTGATCTCTTCCAGTGTGTGCAGAAACCCCATGCTTTTATCTGAGGCTGTAGTGAAAACACTTGGTGCTTTACTTGGAAAAGATCTCAGATACCAGTAGTAAGCTCCAGAGTGTGGCTGAATGACTGAAGGAGGCTTGCATGGAATAAATAAGATTTGTTTTCTGTGGCTGTCATCAGGGTTGGCTGGGGAGGATTATGGTACATGACTCAAAGCAGATGTTCCCCAGTAAACTTTCGAGTGAATTATTCTGTGTGCCAGGCAGTGGGAATAGCACGGGATAATTTGAAATACCATATGAGTTGTTCTTATCTGTTTTCTGCAAGCTGCTAAATGCAGTCCTGGGGTTGCTTCATGGAGGTTCTTGTTTTGGGGTGGTAGTAATGGGTTGCAGCAGAACTAGACAGAGGCAAATAGAAGCTAAAATGATGCGTACATCCCTGAGACCCTGACTTGTGCAATCACAGTCTGAACCAGCTCCCTTGTCCCGCTCTGCTTTAGGTCACTTTGTCTGCTGTGTAGCCAATAAGCATTTTAATAGCAACTTGCATTGTAAATTGTCACTTCTGGTGACAGAAGCAGGAGGATGTCCTGGCAGGCTTTGTAACTCCAGTCTCATGTCCGTTATGTGACAATATATTCGTTTTATTAAGCCAGTAACAAATGGCTTAAGGTAAAGATACTGGTGCACAGTATTCATATGCTGCTGTTAACAAAATAGGTGTCTTCACATGGAGTAGGTGATACTTGAGGTGTTTTGGGAGGCCACCTGGTTTTCATCATAGTGTTTAGCCGCACCGCAGGCAATCTCATAGGCTGTGTTAGTTTGAAATGGGCAAATATGATTTTTATTACGTGTACAATGTAATACTGATATAATGTATATAATTGCGTGAGTATATAATACTTATATAATTTTATATGTAACATTATATTACTGCCCTTTCTGGCAGTTTGGATGAAGCATATCAAGAAAACAACACAAAACTATTGGGGCAGGGTAGAGAAGCTGTTGAACATGGTGGTTTTTTAGAAGAACCCTGCTTCCCTGCAGGTCAAAGGGAGGGGAAAAGGAGAGGAGCTTCTTGCAGTTGATCTTGAGCGTGAGCCTTCATGCGCCTTGCAGTGACTGCTCCAGTGTGATGATGTGTTTTCAATTGGTTCCAGTTGTGTGAAGAATCTGCAGTGGGTGGGTTGTGTTCTACCAGGAGTTGAATGAAGAGCACAGATTCGGTGGTGTAAGGCTGCTTTCACTGCCTTTAATAGGCACCATGTGTCCCTCAAAGGAGGGATGAAGGAACAGTCTTACCAGCTGTGGTGCAGCCCTGGTCCCTGGTAGGTGATGGAGCTGCTGGGGGCATCCATGTACGTGTGCTGGAGTGTACTGAACAAAGGCAAAGCTGCTGCTGGAAACTCCCTGAGCAGTTTCATCTTCCTGCAGGTGTATGTACACGTGAGCCTATCACTTTCCCCATCTTGACCTTTTTTTGCCATCAGTCTGTCATTTAGCTCACGAATATTTGGGGATTACCAGCAACTGCCCAAATAGTGGTGCCACTGATTGCTCGTGCAACGCGCAGAACCTTGGTAGTTTGCAGTTTAAACTATGTGTTGGAAAGGAGAGTCTCAGACTGTGCAAGTCTGAAAGTGTTTGTCTGGAAACTCCCAGAATCCAGCATTAGCTATTCTAGGTGCTCTGGTTCTGGAAAGTGGCAAACCCCCCCATGGTGTTATCTATTACTTAAGCTGTGGTGCTGAGCTGTTCTTTCTAGGCATTGAGGGCAGTGTGAGGAAGAAAGTGTGTTAAGAAGTGCTTAAGCGGAGCTTTACCAGGCCTGACTGGATGGGAGGGCTTGAATTTCTGCAGAGGCAATGTAGTTTGGTGAAGAAGGAACCATGACAAATGAATTAATCTTTGTTCTGAAGCTGGCTTTACAACCTGTAGGAGTTAAATCATTCAAAGCCTCTATAGACTTTAAGTTTGAGCAAAGTTAATCTAAGTGTTAGGCCCAGTGTTCCACTGCTGACAGCTTTGTCCAGGTCTCTCCAACATGAAGCAGTCTGGTTCTGGTGGAGAAAACATTGTCCATGAGCAAGGTTTTCTGCACAGAAGACTTCAGCTCCCGATTCTCTTTGGAAGGGGTAGAATTGACTTGGAAAAGCCGATTCTCACAAACTTGGCAGTCTTAAAATGAAGACTTTTGCTGTGGAGCCTGTGGCTGGGAGGGTAGAGCTACGGGAGTGCATTCCTGGTGAGACTTTAGGCTAACGTGGGCTCCCTGCAGAGGCTCTTGCTGAGAGGTGGTTCTCAGATCAGTTCGCATCCACTTGAGTCACAAACGCAGTCAAGCAGTAAGTGAGGCTGGGATTCAAGTTCTCCTTTGCTTCTCTTTTAAATCTGTCTCCAAAGGCGGATTAGAAATCGTCGTGTTTTCGATGCTGTTGACATCAGGGAACGGGGACGGCGCTGGACCTGCGTAGCCTCGGGGTTCTCCTGGAAGCTGCTAAAATCCCGCTTGTGCTTGAGGTTTACAGACTGTGGCAACAGCTTTTGTGCGGCAGCGAAGCCCATCAGGCGGGCTGACACTTGCTCTAACGTCACCGGCATCTCTGCAGTGCCTCCTCTCCATCTTCCACATGGGGATGTGCGGTTCCAGGGCGCTGCCGGGTTCGGAGGTGGCTCAGCCTGGTCCTGCGCAGGGTGGGGGGCTGAGGACACCTACTGGGCACAGCGTTTGCTTCATCCGCCCCGGAGTGCGGAGCGCTTGGACCTGGGGCTTTGGACTCGTGGTGGGCGGCTGCAGGGAGTGGCAGTGTTCTGAACAGGACGTTGGCTTGAGGGCATCCAGGGCAGTGCCTGAAGGGGTGAATGTGAGACTTCCAATGCAACTCGTGCCTTGGACCACTTGGCACTGATGTCCTCCAGCCCAACTGGAAACAATTAATGAATCCTTGGCTGGGGGTCTCACAGGAGTCTCAGACTTTGCTTGCAAGTGACACTGGTTTCATTGCGAGTGCTTCCTCTAGTTTTACATAAGTGTGTGTGTTACAGTTCCTGCAGTTTCCAACTAGGTCAGTGAAGTGTCCTTGTCCCTGTTCCTTGGACAATCAGCTCCCTAAAGCCAGACAGTGTGATAGCAATTTTGTGATTAATGCTTCCAGCAATTATGAAGTGGAAGGTCTTAAATTACATCTGATAACAAAGACCTGTGCATGAAAGATGAAGTGACTTTGTCTTCCTTGTTGCAGATCCATAACATGGTGGCAGTGCTGGAAGTGATCTCCAGCTTGGAGAAATACCCCATTACCAAAGAGGCACTTGAGGTATGTCACCCTCTGAACATGACTTGATTTTTGTGTGTATAAAAGGACTTTCTTTGCCTGTCTAATTTCCATATGAGTTTTTCTTGCAACAATAGATTGATTGCGAAGGATTCACAATTAAGATATTATTTTGTCCCTCTCGGGCTGCTTCTGACCTCTGAGCACAGACACAGTGATTCTTTCTGGGTTGGGATCAGTATTCTGTGCAGCACAGTTCCTGTTTGTGTCGGGCACTACATTAACCATCACTTGCTTCTGATGAATCCTGTTGCATTCAGCCACATCACTGCTTGCTGAAGTAGTGCTGCCTTTTTAGATGTTTGACCAACCACAAAGACTGAAATAGGAACAGAGCTACTCTGTGTCTATGAAATTCATCTGTGATTCAGTCAAGCAGGTTTCCGTGCCTGATATAGATGAGAAGAGGTAAAAGCTGGAGTCTCAGGTGGGATCGCTGCAGTCTCATTGCCCACTCCTAGAAACAGCCCAAAGATGGTTTTATGCCTAAATTACAGTGGTTTTCACTCTTTCCACCAAAATTCCTGTGTTACAGGTTTTGAACTCTTGCTTAATTGTAGCCCCAGCTGTATCTCAACATACATATCACAGCGTGTTGCAGATTTCTCTCACAGCCCGGTTGATGTTTCCCTTTGAGGTGCTTTTCTTAAGTAATCTGGCTTGTGGAACAGTTCTTTGTTTCCAAACGTGCTTTGGGAGCAATCAAACGTTTCACTTCCTTCCGCTTATGGAACCACTTTGGGATGCCCCAGGAATGCTTGTTTAAATCAGATTTCATACATTTTCAAGATACTGGGGAGTGCAGGGAGAGAAGAGATGGAGGAAGAAGGTAGAACTGAGTCGTGCCCTGGCTGGGCAGGTTTGTGACACGGGGGACTTTTATTGTCGATGCACTACTGTAACGGGTGACGCTTCCGGAGTCTTTTTCTCTTGCCTCTTTCTGCAGATCTTACCCTTTCACTGGGACCAGATGCACCTTCTCTGCCTCAGGTGCTGCATTTCCCCTCAGCTCTGACCTCGCACCTTTATTCTCACTGTTCTTGCTGATTACAGAATTCCTCACGGATGTTTTTCACAGCTCATGGCTCTGGTGCTTCAGCCAGGGAATAAAGACAGGATGGCTTGAAACCCACAGTGGGTTTCACGTTGTGTGGCAGAGCACTGGACCGACTGGACTAATCCTTTCCAAAAAGCTTAATTCAACACTTCGGGATTTAGTGGGTTTTAACTTGGTATTTCCGAGGTTAAACATGACAAAGCAGAAATGTGCCTTAAGGATGTTGTTCGGAGTGATACCTGGTTGTAAAAGAGCTTCTCTTTCTTTGCAGGAAACAAGACTTGGGAGGCTTATCAATGAGGTGAGGAAGAAGACATCCAACGAGGAGCTCGCCAAGCGTGCCAAGAAGTTGCTGCGGAATTGGCAGAAGTTGATAGAGCCTGTCACCCAGAGCGAAGCGGTGCCGCGGGGGCTGCCCAACCCACCCGGATCAGCAAACGGTGGCGCCCACAACTGCAAAGCAGAAGCGCAGCTTCCCGCGGTGGCTGGGTCGAAGCCCATCAGCGAATTGAAAAGCAGGAATGACATCCAGAAACTAAACTCTCCCAAAACCGAGAAGTTAGGGAATCGGAAAAGGAAAGGTGAACACAGGGACGGGCATCAGGGCCCTCCTCCCCCAAAAGTCTCCAAAGCTAGTCATGAAGTATTACAAAACTCTTCGCCCCCTCCCACCAATGGAATTGGAGGCAGTCCTGAGAATTTTCCTAGCCCTGCAGATGTAAACCTACACGCAGGGCCCGAAAGCAGTAGGACAGAACTCAGTGAAAATGATAAACACAATAAAATCCCAGTAAACGCTGTAAAACCTCACACCAGTTCTCCAGGACTTGTAAAACCTTCAAGCACTTCCTCGTTATTAAAGACTGCAGTGCTTCAGCAGCATGATAAATCAGAAGAAACCACAGGACCGCACCAGCCCAAGAGTCCTCGCTGTTCCTCCTTTAGCCCTAGAAATGTCAGGCATGATACTTTTGCTCGGCAGCATACGACGTACTCACCAAAGGATTCGATGCCCAGTCCGTCTCAAAGGTCTCAGTTCTTAGATACTGCACAGGTGCCATCGCCACCACCATCCTTGATGCAACCTTCAACACCTCCCTTGCCAGCGAAAAGACTGGAGTTCTCTCAGCAGGCGGTAGCTGAGGTGTCTCAGCACTGGCCGGAGCAGCAGGTACCTTCGGAAAGCCAGCACAGGCACCCAGCAGGGACCCTCCAACAGCACACATCTCCCAGCTGCAAAACCAGCTCCCACCCTGGGGAACCTGTCCCGCCACATACAGGCTTTTCACAGGACACTTCCAAAATGGACAGCGATGATGCTGCTTCAGGTTCCGATAGCAAAAAGAAGAAAAGGTACCGACCCAGAGACTATGCTGTCAACTTGGATGGGCACATGACAGAAGGGGGTGTGAAACCGGTGAGGTTAAAAGAGAGAAAGCTCACTTTTGATCCCATGACAGGACAGATAAAACCTTTAACACAGAAAGATCCTTTGCAGGTCGAAATCCCTGCGCTTAGCGAACAGCACAGGACAGAAACGGAAAAGCAGGAGCAAAAACCCAACCTGCAGAGCCCTTTTGAACAAACGAACTGGAAAGAGTTATCCAGAAATGAAATCATTCAGTCATATTTAAACAGACAGAGTAGCTTGCTGTCTTCATCAGGAGTACAGACTCCAGGAGCTCACTACTTCATGTCTGAGTATTTAAAGCAGGAGGAAAGCACTAGAAAAGAGGCTAGAAAGACTCATGTTCTAGCTCCTAACAGCAAACCTACAGACTTGCCTGGGGTCACGAGGGAGGTCACAAGTGATGACCTCGACAGAATATGTGAACATCACTGGCCAGGCGTGAACGGTTGTTACGACACACAGGGTAACTGGTATGATTGGACACAGTGCATATCTTTAGATCCACACGGGGATGACGGTAGATTGAACATCCTGCCTTACGTCTGCCTAGACTGAGCTCCAGGTTTGCTAAACACAATGCTTTTTACATCTGCAGTTAGCAAAACCGGCAGGCGCGATGCCACTTCCAGATGGAGAAAGCTCCTGTCCTGGACAACCAGGCTCAATGAGCAGAGGGTGGGAGGGAGCTGGCTCGCTCCAGCTCTGTCCTTTAAATTCTCCTGTTGTGAAATGCTGCTACCAGTTTACTAACAATTGCAAAGGAAGGCATACGAAGGTTGATCCATTGAGTTCCAAACTCTTTATAGCAAGCCAGCTATAAAAAAGTGTTAGTCCCCGAGAAGGAAGAGGATTTCCAGCACTTTCTGAATGCCGGAATCTGATTACAGGCAGGTACAGAGAAAATTGTGGGAGTTACCTTAACAAAAATATGCATCTATTTATTTGACTTGATTTGGGGTTTTATTTGGCAGTGAGATATTGGAGAGACAATGTGCAAACCCTGTAGTTTTATTTCTGTCACATCTCTGAACATGATTGCGTTGCGGGGGGGGGGGGGTTGGTTTTCCCAAGTCATGTGGTACGGAGATTGGGTTTTAAACAGCCGGTGTTGCACTGCAGGCTGGGAGCCCAGCTTCAGCTCAACATTCCATAGGCATCCACATATTTTAGTCTGGTTTCAGTTTAAATCCAGTCTCTGAGAAATGCTGCAAAAAAACAAACCTAGATGTTGAATGATATTTTTGATCCCACCGCCTCCAGCCAAATATTTTTCCTCCTTTTCCCTTCCTGCAAACTTCCAGGAAAAAGAGAAAAAAAAAAAAAAAAGGCAAAAAAAAAAAATTAAAAAAAAAATAAAGAGAAACCACCTTTTCTAGAACCTAAATGTAATGAGGGTGCTACAAGTTTGTAACTGTACTGTGAGAGGGAAAAAGGAAGCCTGTTTGTATGCTGGAAATATACTTGTTACCATTCCTTTAGATATTGTTTGCCTTATGGATATCCATCATAAACGCAATTTGCAAAAACAAAGAGCCTTAGTGAATGTACAGTAACCAGACTTCTGTGTTCCTGGGATGCAGAAGGGAGCAACTTTGCTATTTGGTCCTTTAAGTGGACACATTGTGATATAAATGTGGAAATAAAGAAAATTTGCACAAACCACTTCGTGGATTCTTGATGCTCAGCTTTTGGTTTTGCTTCGGTCGGGAGCGGCGCCGAGGAGCTCTTGGAGCAGTGGGATGGATGGCTGGATGGAATCCCAGGTGACACTGGCAAGGGTGTACCTGGTGTCTTTCATGGCTGATGGTGGTGTGCAATCACACTGGTTCAACAGGGGTTTATAAACTCTTGTTGCACCCACGAGAGCGAGAACCCGACTGCTTCAAGTTCAGCTTTTTTCTCCCATAGCTTTTAATGTGCTGTTCCTACTTGTTAAAATGCTCTTGGAAGCAGCCCTGGTTTGGTACAGAAAGCAAAGAGCTTGTTAACTGTGACTGCTTTAACATGGGACTGTGTCTGCTGGAGTCAGACAGGGAGGTGATGCTGCACCAAAACTCCTCCTTGGTTCTAACTCCGTTATCCCGGTTGTGCTGGATCCCGCTGCTGTGGGGAGGAGCTTTGCCAAGGCTCCCAGAGCAGTCGGGCTCCTGCCTGGTTTCAAAGGGTGTTCCTTGCAGGGTCTGTGTGCAGCTGGGTTGTTCCCTGGAACACAGCTGGCAAGGTTTGTGTCTCTTCTTGTTCAAACCTGCTTCTGTGACCTGACCGTGTTGAAATGTGTGCCTGTTGGAAACGCTGATGTTCTGTCTGCTTCCACTTCTGAAACGGGAGGGTTTGAGAGCGAAGCCAGAAGCAGCAGTTACCGAAAAGGTGTTCCCAGGTGTGTTTTCAGCTTCCTTCCAGTGCCCTCCTGTAGCTGATGGCGTGGTTTAGAGCTGTCCCGGGGCTCAGAGAGGTGGATTTGATGGCAGAGGGTTAAAAGTGGCCCTTTGGGAAGTGCTTGGGGTTTATGTAAAAGCTGCATCTTGCTCCTCCTACCTCCTCCCTCTTCCTCTGAATGGGCTCGCTTAGGAGCAGGGTCCTGCTCTGCTGCAAGCCATGGCCCTTGCAGGGCGACTCGCTCGGGTGTCATCCCCGGTGGGCTGAGGCTTTGACAATCCCTGTTCCAGCCGCGACAACAGAAGCAGTTCGTGCGCTCCGCGGGGCGGAACGAGTTTACGAGGCGCTGCTTTGTCGAGTTCATGAACGAGCTCAATGAAGTTCACCCGTGTGTGCGCTGTGCCCCAGCGCCGGGTCTCTGCTCCCGGCTCACAGCTGGGAACTCGGGTCAATGTCCCGCCCTCTCCCGCCGGGTGATGCCGCTGCTGCTGCCCGAGCCGCGGGGCTCTGCAGGCGCAGAGACGGCTCCTGACAGAGCCCGCGGATGAAACGGGCCCCGGGCCCCTCGCTGCGGGCAGCGGAGGCGGCTTTAAACCCGGGGTCACCGCTCCGGGACCTTCGCTCCTCCTCCGCCGCCTTTTCCGTTTCCAAGAGCGCGAGCCCAGGGCTCTGCGCGTGTCCGGTTCCCCCGCGCCGGCCGCGACCCGGATCCGGTCCCGCGGCGCTGCGCTGCGCTGAGGCCGCGCCGGGCCCCGCACCGGGAGCGGACCGGGCCGGGCCCGACGGCTGTGGCCGCGTCGGAAGTGACGTAGCCCCGGCTGCTGGCACCCGTAGCGCTGAGGCGCGGCCCCGCCCCGGGAAGCGACGCGTTGGCGGCGGTGACGTTCCAGCGGCGCGCGGAGCCATGGCGGCCCCGCTGGCGGCTCCGGGCGGCGCCGCGGCGGCGGCGGCG
>WYDI02025942.1:18926-31131 GCA_009867235.2 Psittacus erithacus | reverse complement strand
ATCTCAACCTGTGGGAGTTGTATTCTTTCGATTCTCTTCCCCATCCCTCCGGGAGCCGAGAGAGGAGGTGGGGGGGGGGGCAGTGAGTGAGCTGTGTGGCAGGCCTTAAACCACGACACCCTGGAAGCAGTCAAGATCTGGCTGAATAGGACATTGAGCGACCTGATCTAGTTGAAGATGTCCCTGATTGCTGCAAGGTGGGTGGACTGAATGACCTTTAAAGATTCCTTCCAACCCAAACTCTTCTATGATTCTATGATTCTACGACAATGTCGCTATAGGTCATGAGAAGTTCTAACTAATTCACACACACTACTACTTTTCTACATGTATCTGAGCCGATTCTTTCCAGTCTGGATATCAAACCATAGCCCTAGACAATGCCCCTTTGAATAAGACACAAAGACACAAAGGTGTCTTCATTGTTTCATTTGTGTTGGCAGGCTTTTATCCCCTCTTAGGCCAAACCAATTCCATAAGTTGACAGAGGCCAAAGGCATCAAATCTAATAGTTGTGGCATTATGTCTTAATGACCCTTTTGTGGGCTATCGTGAGTCATCTCCTATTTTCTGCTCGACCCATTTCAGACAGTTCCAAGTAAGAGGCACTTAAGTAAAAATATTTGTATAAAATCCATTAGGTCAGCCTACAGCATTATCAAATTATTTCAGAGTAGCTCTAGGTGAGTCACAGCAACAACAATGCAATGATGACTCTTGCAGAAATCAATAGCTCTCTGCATCTGCTCAGCAATCTGTATAAATTTCTATTGTAGACTCTAGAACTGGGGGCAAAATTAAAAGTTATATGTGAAGAATTACTTTAATCTTACATTTGATCTTTAAAATGTAATAGTTCATCAATCTTTTAGAGGTCAGTGAGAGTCAAACAAGGATAGCTGCTGTAGTGCAAGGTTTTAAAAGATTGGTTAGCATGCAGCAGTATCTCCCTCTACAAACAAGATGGATTTCTATCCAAGGGACCATTTGAGGAGTGGTCAAAAGAAGGGTTTGGATCCCTGTTTTCTCCTCAGGATGTTTATCTGTAGATTTTGAAACCAACAAAACTTCAAGAATACGTTAAACTTGCTGCTTCTCAGACAAAGAGAAATAGCTTCCTGGGGTGTGGAAGAAAGGCTCCCATGTTGTAAATAGCAGTTATTTACTTCTGCTTACTGTTCTTTTCAGTATGTGTATTGCCAAGTAAACCTCTGTAATGTTGTGAGTACACTTTGTACTATTATGGTTAACGGTATTGTATTGGACCATAGCATCTTATATTACCACGATTTTCAGTACGTATACAACATCATATATAGTAACAACGAGGAATGATAGCAAATGCTGAAGTTTCATATTGTCTTTAAGTGTGTATCAGTGGCAAACAATGTAAATGAGCAAGAAAATTTTTGTAGTCTTCACAAGGGTTACAAGAGTTGACCCAGAAGACAGGTTCTTGAACTCAGGATCTCATCTTCTGCTTGAGAAAAGTGTGTGGGACTATAACCCACAAATCAGTTGGATTTCAGTTAGGGAGAAAATCAATTTAATTAGCTAAGTATGTCATGGGATAATATAGTGGTAACATAGGAATAAAAATGACTTATCAATCTGTAAGTGGATTCATTAACAGAAAATGCTAGGGGACCACATTTTTAGCAGTAAAAGTGATTTTGCCAATTTGGTAAGATAGTGATTCAAAAGTACTCATTTCTTCTTCACTTTTTCTTTTTTTTTTTTAAGTTTAATTTTAATAAATAGCAGATATCTATACAATAGAATGTAATGATAATAGTTTGACATATTCATATCATACCAATCTTTGCAAGCAAGCCAGAAATTTAATGTGACTTCACATACTGTCATGTCCCCCTTGTAAAAGGGGAATATGACAAATCTTATGACTTCAGTGGAATACAATTCCCTTCAAGTTTTCAGTACTTTGAACAAGTGCGTCTGTTTTTTTAGACCTTTATTATGAAGTGATAGAGAAAACACTCAGGGTAGTCAGCCAACAAATAGAAAGTTTCTCAGCAGAACTGATGTTGGTGATGTAAGTGAAGTGATGCTAGGGAATATTGTGGGCAGATGATCTGAACTGTTTTCACTATTCAATCATTATGGTCTTACACTCCTACTTATGTTGTTAAATTATTAAAACAATCCCTGGCACGTATGTAACCCAGCCTGTCTCCAGAGCAATTCGAGGTAGGATCACAGAGTAAGCACTGAGCAGAACTATTTGCCATAGGGGGATGAAATGTTGTCCTGTTCTGCAAGGGTGGAGAGTGCAGCACTATGTGTGAGAGCTATTCCATACCAGCTTATCTCAGTGCCAGAAAACTGTTTTGGGCATGTTTAATTTAGTAGGATAGATGTAGCCTTGGGGGCCTTTTCCTGTGTATTAACAGAAAATCACTTCAGAAATCAAAGGCTTAATTAGAACCAAGGCATTAGTTTAATTTATCTTTGTCTACTGATATTTTAATGTGTTTACACAGTAAACCGCTGGCTGCCTGGTCATTGTTTTGCATTTATAATATGACTGTTACTGTCAGGCCTTACAACATGTCTGCTATAATGAAAAAACTGGGTCAGATGTTTCTTATAGGGAATCATACAAGGGGCACAGAAATACTATAGTGTCCTGGGTTCAGCAGTAGCGGTCATTTTTCTCCTTCTTAGTAGCTGGTGTGGTGCTCTGTTTTTGACTTTCAGCCTGGGAACACCAATGTTTCTAGCTGCTGCTCAGTAATATTTACTCTGACCAAGGACTTTCTGAGTCTTATGCTCTGCCAAAGAGGAGGGGAAGCCGGGAGGAAGCAGAGACAGGATACCTGATTCAAACTAGCCAAAGAGGTATTCCATACCACAGCACATCATGCCCACTGTATTAACTGGTGGCAGTTACCCGAAAGGGCTAGATTAAGGGCTGTGCGGCTGAGTTGCCGACTGGCTTAAACCACAACAATTCTACTTTTGATGCCCAGCATGGGGCATGAAGGGTTGCGATAACGACAGTTATGACCAGAGTGTGTCTAATCATATTTATGATAAACATTCATTGTTTCAGATTAATAGTCACTCATTACAAAGCTGATTTATTGGCTCTCAAAGTTGTTGCTCTTGACCTCACAGTTTCAACATGTCATACCTTACAGCCAGTATTTGCTGTGTTAGTGTTTATCGGCTGGGAGCCTTGGGCTAAGGTTCTTGTTTCATTGTACTTTATGGTAATGAATTGCAATACAATAGAATCATTGATCATGAAACTGATCTGGCTTGCGTTCCCAGTGTGGTCACCACCTCTATACTTTGGGAGGTATATAATAGAAGTGCTTAGCAATTACACATCTTTTTTCCCTTCCTCAGGTGGTCAACCTGTGAAGGAGACAGTCCCTTAAGCTCCTGCCCCCCCACTCCCCCCCACCAGACCATTTACAGCATCATTTGAGAGTTCTGAAGGTTTTGAATGGCCTTTAGGTACCCTTGAGACTTGCCTGCTGATTGTGATGAGGATCACCATGTTGGCACGCATAGAGTGTGTTTTACCCGCAACAATTTTGTCTGATCTCGAGAGTTAAGCAGAGTCAGGTTTGGGCCTTGTCTGGAGTTAGACGACCATATAGGAAGACCAAGAGATTTTTCCCGAGGCTAGACAGTCATGAGTGGCAGGGTGCGTGGGATAGTATGGGCAAGTATCTAGGCCAGTGGGCCCCTCCAGTGCTTTGGAATTTCACCCCTGAACAACTGCAAAATCCAGAAAAATTAGTAAAACACTTAAATGAGGTGTGCTGTCATTCTGGTCATACCAGAGATGGACAAATCATGGCAATGTACTGGGGCTTGGCCTATGCTTGCAGAGCCCTGTTCAACACTAACCAGCACCTTCAAAAGAAAAAAAAAATGTCCCTGGATCTGAGGGCAAAGCAACAGACAGCGCAGCTCCAAGCACAGCAGCTACACCAGCCCCAGTGACAAGTACAGCAGCTACTCAAACCCTGACAACAAATACTGCAGCCGCTCCAACCACAGTGATAATCACTACCGCTAAACCAGGGGACAAATTCATCCCAATATCGGTTGCCTTGTACACAAGGGGAAAAGCAAAAAAGAAGACAAAAAAGATGAAGGAACAAGATGAAGAAGCAGTGGCAATGCACTTACTACCCAGGACAGCATCTGATCAGGAGTCATCATCACATGATGAAGAAGAAGAGGTGACTTCTCAACCTCGGACCTCAACCGAGCTACAGAGTATGCAAAAAGATTTTACCCGTCAACCAGGGGAGCACATCATCACCTGGTTGCTCCAGTGCTGGGACAATGGGGCTGATGGTCACGAACTAGAAGGTAGGGAAGCCAAGCAACTGGGATTACTTGCTAGGGAAGGGCGAGATCACTGCTCAGGTCAGGCTAGGTATCGGTGAGTGGTGAGTGGTTGTATTCCCTTCCCTTGTTCTTTCCCTTATCATTATTATTATTGGTGGTAGCAGCAGTGGTTTGTGTTATACCTTAATTACTGGACTGTTCTCATCTCAGCCCGTGGGAGTTACATTCTTTTGATTCTCCTCCCCATCCTTCTGGGTGTAGGGTGGGGGAAGTGGGGGGAAGTGGGGGGTAGTGAGCGAGCAACTGCGTGGCTGAATTGCCACCTGGGTTTAAACCATGACATATAGCAATTCAGATATATCAAATGTGCTTGAAAACAAAGAGTACAAAGAGAAGGAAGGGATCCAGGAATTAGAAGGGTCTGTTTCACCCTTCTGGAAGATGGAGCTGCCAATATAGTCTGCTTGGGAACAGATAAAGCCTGCTGTCCCAGTGGAACAGAAGATAAATAGCACTACAGATGGCTCTGAGAGCTACTACCTTACCAGACTTGGGATATGACAGAAAAATAACGCAATCATGGTATAATTTATGTACAGAATTGTTTCCTGGTCCCACTGGGTTATTTCCAAAGTATTTTAATTACTCATCTAAGGAGATAAGTACATTTACTGGAAATATAAAGCAAAACTCAATCACAATAGATTTCTTCAGAATATAAAATGACCTCATGGCACTTGTAATTGAAATGGAACTATTGTCATCAACCACACAGTAGATCTTCTCTCAATAAAGTTGTTAAAAATATGCAATAATTGAACAGCTTAATGAAAGACAAATAATGAGTACAACTAGGAAAGAAAAGCAAATGGTGGTCAAATGCATCCATGTGTTTCCAGCAGATGATAAACTATTTCTGCCTAATGAGGAAGCTATTAAGCTTTCTCAGGTAAACTACTACAATATAGCTTTGAGATCCATATATTTATATATCTATTTGTATGGATAAATATATATCCATATAGAATCATAGAATAGTTAGGGTAGGAAAGAGCCTTAAGATGATCTAGTTCCAACCACCCTGCCATGGGCAGGGACACCTCACACTAAACCATGTCACCCAAGGCAGTGTGAAGCCTGGACATTAACACCCCCGGGGATGGAACATACACAACTTCCCTGGGGAGCCCATTCCAGGGCCTCAACACTCTTACAGTAAAGAATTTCTTCCTTATATCCAATCTAAACTTCCCCCATTTAAGTTTGAACCCGTTACCCCTTGTCCTATCATTACAGTCCCTAATGAAGAGTCCATCCCCAGCATTTCTATAGCCCCCCTTCAGAGACCAGAAGGCTGCTATGAGGTCACCACACAGCCTTCCCTTCTCCAGGCTGAACAGCCCCAACTTTCTCAGCCTGTCTTCATATGGGATGTGCTTCAGTCCCCTGATCATCCTCATGGCCCTCCTCTTGACTTGTTCCAACAGTTCCATGTCCTTTTTATGTTGAGGACACCAGAACTCTACACAATACTCCAAGTCAGGTCTCACAAGAGCAGAGTAGAGGGGCAGGATCATCTCCTTCGACCTGCTGGTCATGCTTCTTTTGATGCAGCCCAGGATACGGTTGGCTTTCTGGGCTGCGAGCGCACACTGAAGCCGGCTCATGTTCATTTTCTCATTGACCAACATCCCCAAGTCCTTCTCCGCAGGGCTGCTCTGAATCTCTTCTCTGCCCAACCTCGAGCTGTGTCTGGGATTACTCTGACCCAGGTGTAGGACCTTGCACTTGGCATGGTTAAACTTCATCAGGTTGGCACCAGCCCACCTCACAAGCATGTCAAGGTCCCTCTTGATGGCATTCGTTCCCTCCAGTGTATCAACAGAACCACACAGTTTGGTGTCATCAGCAGACTTGCTGAGGGTGCACTCAATCCCACTGTCCATGTCATTGACAAAGATGTTGAACAAGACCTGTCCCAACACCAGTCCCTGAGAGACATCACTCGTTACTGGTCTCCAGCTGCACATTGAGCCATTGACTGCAACTCTTTGCATGCATCCAGCCAGCCAGTTCTTTATCCACCAAGTGGTCCACCTATCAAATATTGATCTATTTAAAATGTATCCATCTGAAATACATGCTGAAGATATCATAGGCAAAACCATGTCAGCTATGGTCATGGTCACACAAGATGAGCAAATACATCTTAGGAAATTCTGTACATAAACTGGTTTGAAAATCTTTAATAGAGTTATCAAAAACTTGAAAGCAGCTGGTAATTAAGAGTTCTGTAATCTCTAACAAATTTTAATATATTAACATCTACCAGCACCTTTTGTTTCCATTTAGAGTATATATTGCAGCCTACGGGAAGCTTAATGTGGAAGGAGAGCTAGTTCCTAGATCTCCTACTCATGCCACTGTCTTCTGATGTGTCACAGACCGTTTCCATTTGACAGCACCTGAGAACAGCTCTAACGTCACAGCAGGCATGTGGTTAAATTAATATGTCAAGCTTCTTGAAATCTGAGCAGCAAGTTATAAGCTCCAAGCTATCATTTTTTCCTAATGACTACTTTTTGGGTGTTGGAAGCATACCTGAAGGGGAACGATTATTCAAATGAATAGTAGTCTATTCATGATTGAAACCTTAAATAGCACAACTGAAAAATAAACCAGCATGTGTTATGAGTAGAGGGTGCACTAGTAATTCTGACTTAACTTTAAAAGTTTGGTTCAGAGTTTATGTACCCAGCTACTTTCAAGCACTATTTTGGCTTTTAATTTAGGCTTGCTTTCTGGGGAAGAGGTACACAGTACTTTGTGGAAAAATATAAACTTAAAAAAATAAAATTAAAACCAATGGGCTAGGGAAATTAGGCTTTTACACAGTAGATGGTTTTTAAATGTTTATGGTTCCCGCAATAGGCTTGAGCTCTCAGCAGGTCTTCAAGGGTACTCCTGCAACTAGTCCCCAGTGGCAGCAAGAGTGGAAGCATTAAAGGAGAATGGCTTTTGGCAGCAGCAGCCTACTGAGACTTCTCCTTTCCATGGCAGAGCCATAGTGCCATGCATGCCAACAAGTTGAAACAGACAAAATAATTTTCTGACACTCTCCAATCCAAAGACTCTTTTGATGCTACCTGCAACTAGCAAATAAATACCAAGCAATGGGGATCCAACGTGTCCTATGTTACTATTCCTTTTCCTTACCTTTTTATGGCAGATTGAAAAGCAGTGAGTGACGGTTAGTATAGAGCCCATGCTCACTTACTGACTGACAGCTGGAAAGTCAGATTCTGTCTGCCATAACTGTAGGAAATACTTTATTCATTAGTATTCTTCATTAATAAGGTTTTGGGGTTTTTTTTAATGTCTTTCTCCTTTCTTTTCCTAAGCCAGTTTGCTTGGGAACTAAACCACACCTTCTTCAATTATAGCACTGCAGCTAGGGTAGCAAATCCTAAGTGTTTGAGCCGTGAAATAAAAGAGGCTAGGCACAAGTAAGTAAATTCACCTGAATTTCCATTTTCTGCAATGTGCTGTAATTTGTGCTCTGAATTAAACAATAGTTGTACTTTCCTATTGTCTTATCTGTCTTAAGGATATGATAGCCTTTATCTGGACACCTTGTCTGTAGCCTGTATGTGAAAAGTACCATGACAGTTCCACAAATGAGGATTTTACTGATAATTTTAAGGTGTTTATTGGTATCATGGTGGTACTATTTATGGAAAAGGTGAACCTCTTGATAGTTCAAAGATGTGTCTGATCACTCTTGTAAGAGCTTGACTTTTGTTATGTGCGTACATTTGCAACAACTGAAAGTTATTAGTATAACTTCATATGCTGGCATAAATATCACCTATAAATGACATGCACTTTCTGCGCAAAATAAAGGATAAGAATTCATATGAATCTGAAAACCAGCAGCATAATTCACAGAACCAAGACAAAAAATAAGTCTGGTGCTCCAAATGAGGTTCCCAATAAAGCATTTCTCTTTATTGAAGGTTTAATATTCAAATGTTTTTACTGACTAAATTAACCACCTGTAAGAAACCATCACAGAACTTTGCTATGCCTTGCCAATATCAAAGAAATAATAGAGCAGGAAAAAAAGAAGATCAAAAATATATTTTACAAATATCTGAAGATAATTTATGTAAAAGGAAAAATTAAAATCACTTCACACTGGAATTGTCACAAAAAAATTCACTTTCTGTCAATGGTCATAGTTAGACACAGGTGAGAGACACAAAAAGCTTGACATCTGTTTAAGTGCTGGTTTATAAATGAACTAGCAGAGAAGTAAATCTTTAACTCCCTTTTGAGATTGGCTCTAACACTGAAACATAGAACTTCATATATTCCTTAAACCATATCAATGTCTAACCTGCCTTTGAAACTTGTTATATCCTTGGCCTCAATGTTATGTGTTCCAGCTCATCCTGTTTTACAATTATTCATAGTTCAGACTTTTTAAAAAAAGGCATAACTTTGTGCATTTCAATCTCTTTGATTGCTCCTATTTGTTTACAGTGTAAGACAGAGTGAAAATTCTTGAATAATATTCTCTACTACATACTGCTTTATGTATTTTGAACTTCTTTCCTTTTTCTTCATTACCTTTATTTGTGGCAACCAAAAGTTTCCATACTTCAAAACTAAGGAAAATAACCCTTGAAAACCCAACAAAAAGCACCTGTTAAGAAGGCGATACTGATACTGTATTATTAAGTACATTAACATTTTGACATTATCATCCAATGTTTTTTTTACTGAGGTCTCCTGCCTTATTTGGAGAACAAAATAAACAGTACTCAATGAACAACTATTCAATATTTAGTTTTTTATTCATTGTTCAAAATCTGGTCCATGCCTTATTTACTGTATGTTCTTAAAAACCACTCTGAAGAGAGAATTATTAAATCTCCTGAGTCCTCCTATGGTACTCATCACTATATCTGAACACTGCTGAAATAGTAACAGATTTTTTTTCACAAGCTGCTGAAAGCCCATTAGGTATTTTGCAGTGATTGCAAACAGTAAATTCAAGACAGAATGATCAGAAGCGAAAACTGACCACTCACGTTCAATGTCAGTCTTTCAGGACAGTTTAATAGTCTTTGAATCTATGAGTGCTGAGGTCACAACTCTCTTGCAACCGTCACAAACATGCACACTTGAAAACAAGCTACTCAAACCTACTAAACCTGGAAATGAATTGCACATAATACAAAAATGGATTGCATTAGTTTTAGTAGCCTCAAAGGAATGGTATCAAGGACAGAAAAAAACCAGTTCTTTAGTCACAATTCATTTGCTTCAAATATAATACCATAATTTCTTTACTAGCAAGGTTATCTCATTTGTGCCATTTCTTTCCATGTCTACAGCAAAAGAGGCATTGACTTTGCAGACAGTTAAATTTTCTTGACAGCATTGTTCTACTGTCATAGGACGAACCATAGGAGAAAGCGCTACTCAATAAAAGTAAGATCTTGAGTGCATCTGTTCAACTCTAACTTATTAGATAATTCTGATACATGCTGGGAAAACAAAATTAGCAGAGGTAATCGTCATGGGAGAGAGCTCCCCTGAAAAGCTGAGTTATATCTGCTCTGCTTTAAGGGTTTAGGTTTTCACAGAAAAGAAACAAAGAATCACAGATGAACTCTCAGTGACTTTATATCCATCTAACACCTTTAGGGCAAGATGTGAGGTGACAGTGAGCCAGGTAACAGCAGTTCATTGGCTTTAGGTACAAAGAAAATCAGAGATTGGCCTGGGGTGGCAAGGTGAAAAAATATTGTAATAAAAAGCACTTTTCTTCCTGACATTAATTATTCAGAGTACAGTTCTGAAAAAAGATATCCTTCTCTGAATCTTGTCTCCCACAGCAATACTGTCTGACCTGATACAAGTTGTTAAGAGATCTTACCATGGCTTGATGTAGCTGCATTAAAGCTTTGTTTTATTATTATTTATTTAGTTATTATTATTAATTTTGCTATTTTTTTCTTTTATTTTTATTTAAACTGCATCCTGCATTTCTCATGTAGCTGTCTATTGCAATATCTAAGATTAGTCCTTAAAAATTATTTTAGGAACACCATCCCAAAGAGAATATCCTCTTTTCTCTGCTCTGAAATCCTTTGCTGGCAAGTTAGCTGCTCAGAATGCATTTCTTTCTTCTTTGCTAATAAATGCAAAGGCTCTGACTATGAAATCCCAGATCCCCTTGGTCTCCCTTATAACTGTATATCATTAGAACATGCATTCCCATGTCTTCTTGATCATTCTGCTTTGTCCCAAGGCTTTTATTTTTCACTGACTGGCAAAGATTTTGAATTAGTACCCATTTACCTGGAAATAACTAAAATAATTCCCATCCTGAGCAATATACTAGTGAGGTCTCATTTGGCTTTTTTGGCTTTTCTTGCTTTTTTTAATTCTTCCTTTTTATTTTTATTTTTTTTTCTTTTTTAACATCTCTGGAATCACTGAAAATTATATGCTGTTATATAAAGAAATCCTAAAATTAGTGACAGTATTTTAACATTTAAACTGTCAGCAGCCACTTCATGAGCAGCTGGTGTGGAAATGGAAACCTCTTAGAGGGCACTGAGGAGAACAACTGCAATTACTAACATCCATTATTATCAACAGAGTATACAACAGGGACATATAGATTTGAGTATCTTCATGAAATGCAAAGTCTTGAATACTAATCTTCCTTGAAATACTGAAAACAGCAAAGCACCATTGCTCCCAGAGTATGAACCTCAGTATTACTAAATTGTCTAATTCAGACATTTTGGGAAACACTTTGGTTTGGGCATTTGCAGCTCAAATAGATCCCTACTGTCCAGGATATGCTCAGGATCCTTGAATTTTTAGCACATATTCAAGCTGTGGGATTCACCAAAGCTTCTCAGCTTCCAGAAGAGGATACCAGAATTCAGGTGTAGCTTAATTATATCCAGACTGTAAAATGTAACTGGTCAAGATGTAGCATCTGTCTCCATCTGTTCCCACCTTTTGCTTGCCTGATGTCCTAGTTTAAACTGGAAGCAAATCAAAATATGTCAGGAAAAGAATGATGCTCTAGCAGGTTCCTGGCCAAGGTAATAAGAGAAAAGGAATTGAACGTCCCACTTAAACAACAGCATTAAGTACATTTGAGTGGAGAAATTAGGTTGATAACTTCACATTTAGCATTCCACTTGGCATTAGAGCACTTTGGTCAAACTGAACCTGTGGAGTTGCAGCAATGAGAAATAGGGTGCTCAACTCTCAGTTGCCCTGGCACCTAGCTGAAGTTCCCCAGGCTCTTCTTTTATATGTAGAAGCAAGTACATAAGGTTGAACTGTGAAGATTTTCATGTTATTCTTTATTCAGGCTTAAATATAGCATATCATTGCCATATTAATTTCTGCATGAATAGAAGGACACAAAAAGAAAACCTCCCAGGACATTGTGGCCAAAATATACATCTTAAAAGGTAGCAAGGGGGAATTCTTGGACAAAACTAAAATTTCTCAAGATGTCTGTTCCTGAGGAATGGCTTTGTGATCACCTCTGTTTCTTTCTATGTTATTAAACATCATCTTTGTTTCCATGGAAACAAAAAGAAAGCAGAAGCACCAGGTAAGTTTGATAGATGGGAAGAAAGCTGCTTGTGTAGTACCTATTGTCATGGGTTCAGCAGTAGCAGTCATTTTTTCTCCTTCTTAGTGGCTGGTGCAGTGCCGTGTTTCTAACTTTCAGCCTGAGAACAGTACTGATGATATCGATGTTTGTAGCTACTGCTTAGAATGTTTACAATTGGTCAAGGACTTTCTGAGCCTCATGCTCTGCCCTGGG
>WYDI02025942.1:0-18826 GCA_009867235.2 Psittacus erithacus | reverse complement strand
GGCTAGCTCTCTCTCTGCTCGATCTGCGAGTGGTGATTGTATTCTCTTCCCTTGTTATTTCCCTTATTATTATTATTGGTGATAGCAGCAGTGGTTTGTGTTATACCTTAGTTACGGGACTGTTCTTATCTCAACCCGTGGGAGTTGCATTCTTTCGATTCTCCTCCCCGTCCCTCCGGGAGTGTGGGGGAGGAAGGACAGGTTGTGGGGGGAAAACGAGTAGGCTACATGCTTTTCTAATTTACAACTAAGCTTAAACCACGACACCTATATAATTTTAGTAGAAGGAAAGCATCAAGCAAGCAAGCAAGAAATTAATTAACTGTATAATGGCAGGCAGCGATGATCCCAAAATGGCACCCAGACAACAATCCTGCCCAATGAGAGCAAGAAAAAGTCATTGTGACAATAGGAGTATAATCTGTATGTGATTATGAGTGTTCAGTCCAGATTTAGCCGAACTTAATTGCATAGTTCTGGAAACTGAAGGAGTGCCTCTTTCTCCGCAGTTGTGTTTATTGTTGTGGAATCTATTTGCACAGTCATAGCTCAGGAGCTGCATTACTTATTTAGAGATATTACTGCAATATGTCATAAAATTCCTACCATGGCCATTGCATTCCTGATCCAGAAGGCAGATCTCACTATACAGGAGCTCTGAATTCTAATTTAGCCAGTGACTTGTTGAACAGGAATCAGCTCCCTCTTAGTTTTGGGTCTGTTTTGTCCCATGGCAAGAGTTTTATTCCAAGTTTCTCATCGCCATGACCTACTCTATGTGCACATCTACACCCACATATTGTTTTGCAGTCCTTCAGTCAGTCATTAGGTCTCACAGACGCCAGTCTCTCCCAGGGTTATTACAGGAGATGAAGAGAATGAAGTGAATATATGGAAATAAGAACACATATTAAAACATTTGAGGATTCAAGTGTTTGATTCAGCAGTGGCAGCTCTTGCTGACATTCTCTTGTAGCTCATGGTATCCCAGTACATAGATGTTTTGAAAGATGACAAAGAACAGTATTTAATTTAGTAGATCCCCTTGAGATAGCTAGTAGTGATATAATAAATGTATGTCAATAATCACCATGAGGGCTAAAATGGGACTCTGACCACACTTATACTTAAGAGGCTCTTGACAACTTTTCCCTGAGGCAGATATTTATTTCTAGAATTAGTGTAAATTAGTGTAAATTTATGCTCTTGGTAAAGCCTAACTGATTTGTCAAGTTGCTTTCCTGATGTAGATGGCTATGTCAAATGGCTTTCGCGCTTGGACAGGCAGAGCACATGGAAATTCCATGCACATGGTGTACATGGGTTAGGCTTTTGGAAAGAGTTAATCTTTTTCTTTACAAATACTTAACGTTAACAAATTGCTACAGGCAAACTTTTGTAGTCTTGAACAATGATAAGTGCCCTTCAGATGCTTCTTAAGAACTCTAGCAAGTAAGTGATCATCTATCTTTAATTAGTTTATTTCATTAATGAGTAGAAAGCTGCATTTTAAATTAAAACATGCCACAAAGTTTTGGTTTTTGTTTTTTTTTTTTTAGAAATTACAGACTTTTGTAGTAGAATAAATAGTATTTTCTGCTCAACTTTTCTCCAGCAAAAATTAAATAGTGGCTTAGAATTTATTTTTTTTTTTAAATTTTTATTTTACTGCTGCCCAGGTGGCATCTTCATCTTACTCTCTATATAAAAACATGCACTTTGGGTACTAAAAATAGATTTTCATCCTGGATATTGCAACTGACAGTTTACAAGGGCAAATATTTTGTAACATGTAAGAAATTGCCCATTCTTAGAAAATGAAATGCAATTCTCAGTCAGTGGAGCTGAAACTAAAAAGTAAAAACCCTGCAAATTTGTATTTTGCAACAGTTTATTTCAGTGTTGGATTCGTCAACAATGACAGTGAAGTTATCAGAATAACATCTTTTATCTATACAATTTATTCTCCTTGACAAGTACTTTCCACACCCCTGGAATGTCTTTAGCAGTAATTACATTACTTATTCTCAAATAATTTTTCATTGTCAAATATACTAAAAAATGGTAAACAATGGTTTCTGGCATTAGCCCTTCTAGCTCAAAATTTTAATTGAATTAGCTAACAAAAATGCCATTCCATACATCTATTTGGCAAAAAATTCTTTTGTTTGCATAGCAGAGTTGAGAACATCATTGGTAAAAAATCACATACCCTGTTTGCCCCAATTGCCAGCTTAAACAAAGGAATAATAGTATCAGAAATATGTGCATTTAAGAATTAAATACAATAACTGTCAAGGTATCTAATACTGGGTTTTTAACTATTCTGGACATACATACCCTTTTGGGTTCCCCAGCTGCTGAAGCATAGTCAGGTGTTGAGTCGTGGGACTCTAGAAAGGAAAACTAAAGTCACTGCATGATAGGAGAAAGCAAAGCCAGGTCCCTTTCCCTGGATCTTAAGTCATACAATTTTACAGTAGTCAGCAAACAACAAAAAAATCCTGGAAGCAGATCTGAAATTTCTGTATCTTATTTTGAGTAAAAACTCTAACAGTGAAGCTGTAGCCAATTTTTCCTTGGTTTTTTGTTTTTTTTTGTTTTTTTTTTAACCTCTCTGTTTCCATCACTCTTGTTTGCATAGCACAATGACAACCTCAATAGAAAAATGTCCCTTTTTTCATCTAAGAGTAGCTTTAAAGTCATTCTCTAAAGAAATCAGAGCTAGAAGTTCAGATTTCCCTTGGCGGACACAGAGCCTTAATTCAGAACATCCAAGTTACTGGACAAGCAAATGTTATTGGCCAGCAGAAAATTATACAAACAATGTATTGTTTTCTTCATTTCTGTTTTCAGTTCAACTAGTCTAGAATTATAGATCAGGCCTATCATAAAACTATGCTATGAAGTCATTTAATCTGGACAGTCGTCCTACAGTTGTGAGATTGTGTTCAGAATCTGTAGTACACAAAATGAAAAAACTCAAAAATATACCAAGAAGCTTTTTATGCAAATAGCATGCAGACACCTAAATGGAATTTTCCTGATCAGTGTCCCTAATCAAAGATAAGCAAAGCCAGATGAGAAACACTTCAAATAACTAATTTTTCATTTGAATCAGAAGTGCATGTGATACAACATCCTTTTGCAGTTGTATAGAATACCATTTTCTACTACACCAATGAAGTGTCTAAAAATGACTTGCTGCAAAGTGTGTTCAGCTAGTTCAGGATGTGAACTGAGACAAGAAATCTTGAGTAAAAGTGATTATAAAATAATAGAGGTCATAATCTTCAAGAAAGAAAAAAGTAATATCAGAAAAATGAAAAAACAATAGATTTCAGAAAGGCAGAAATAATAAACTTCAAAAACTGGCAGTCTCTCAGTTGAAAATTTATTCAAAGGGAAAAAAGACAACTGGCAGGTTCTTACTGAAATGATAGTAAGGTCATAAGTTCGCACAATTCCAATATAGAAGAAAAATAGAAAAGTGAATAGGAGATGAACTGGACTAAATCATGAGTTCTTTTTTGACTTCAGAGAAAGAAGATCTTCAAGAAGTAAGACGCAGGGATCACAGCATTGGTCACTGCAATCAAATATGAATATACAGCATGAGAATACAGAGAAAAAAATAAAGTACTTGGATGTTCATGATCATAAGTTAATGGGAATAGTTAGTGGGAATGGTACCCTACCTACAGGTGATTCCTGCAGGTAATACCTGATATTTAAAGTACTTTTTTACATTAATATTTAATAAAATCATCAGTTTTGATCACTTGACTTATAAATTCTCTCAATAAGGGTGAGAGCTCAGCCTTCAGTAAAGACTGTATAGCATACTGTGTGCAGATAAGATGCTGTTAAACCAAGTAGACTAGAAGAATTTCATCATAGCATATGTAAAAAATAGCTTCTCAATTCTTAGAATCCCCATGGGTTATCTTTGAGATCTCATAAAAATCAGGAACCAAGAGAATGGAAGAGCATTTCCTTTATTTGAGAAGAGGAAAAGGAGAATATATGAGCCAGGAAACATTCAGTACTACTACAAATGATGAAAAAAACCCTCTATTTCTATGTCCCTGGAAGTGAGCAAGGAAATGACTAACAGCCAAAATATATTTGTCAAGAACAACATGTATCAATGTCCTGGGTTCAGCAGTAGCAGTCATTTTTTGATCCTTCTTAGTAGCTGGTGCAGTGCTGTGGTTTTGACTTTCAACCTGGGAGCAGCGCTGATAACACCAGTGTTTTTAGTTACTGCTCAGACGTTTAGTCTGAGCAAGGACTTTCTGAGTCTCATGCTCTGCCAAGGAGGAGGGGAAGCCAGGAGGAAGCAGAGACAGGATGCCTGATTCAAACTAGCCAAAGAGGTATTCCATATCACAGCACGTCACGACCAGGATGTAAACTGCAAGTTACCTGGAAGGGCTAGATCACTGCTCGGTCGGGCTGCATGGTGAGCGGTTGTATTCTCTTCCCTTGTTATTTCCCTTATCATTATTGTTATTATTGGTAGCAACAGCGGTTTGTGTTATACCTTAGTTACTGGACTGTTCTTATCTCAACCTGCGGGAGTTGCATTCTTTCGATTCTCCTCCCCATCCCTCCAGGAGCAGGGAGGGGAAGGAAGGGTGGGGGGAGTGAGTAAGAGACTGTGTGGTTTTCTGAGTTACAGCTGGGCTTAAACCGTGACAGTCAAAGAGATTTAATTTCTTCCTGTGACAGGGTAGCAGAACTCACGAGGAGGGAATAGCCAGATGTCATGTACCTTGAATTTAGTAGAGCTCTTAATGCAGTTTCATGGCATCATTATAAGCAAGCCATTTGGTCTATAGAAAAAACACTGGAAAACTATTCTAAGAGAATCACAAAATCACAGACTTAGGTTGGAAGGGGCTTCTTGAGATGATCTAGTCCCTTACTCATGCCCCTGCCCTGCCACCCTCACACCATGCTGAAGCAGGATCAGGAAGAACAGATTGTCCAGGACCATGTTCCATTAAGTTTTGAGTATCTGCAGAGATAGCGGCTATGAGCTCTCATAGATGGTGTCACACACCTCACTCATAAGAAAGAACTATATACTCTATTGATATAAGCCAGTGAAATAACAAAGTTCAATGGTAAACATGACAGTGGTTTAACTGGATTTGATGGCAAAGTACACTGCATTATTTACTGCATAAAGGACACAGTCAGACAGAACTGTCAAGGAAGCCCTCCTGTTGAGTCATGATATTCACAAATGACCCCCTTGCTTTCAGAACTCCTTCTCAAAGTGCAGTCTAAGTGCAGCTGGATCCACTCCAAGACCCAAACTTGGTTAGCACTTAATGGCTAAAGGATTATATATGTGCGCAATGAATCCTTTATATCTCTTATTTAAGATTTAAAAGTTTAGCATGCTATTAATCACTTACCGAGAATCTATTGTGTCAAGGAATTTCTCAGCCTCGAGAAGTAACCTTGAGAGGCATCCTTACTTAAGGGAAGATTCTGGCTTGCAGCCAGCTGCCATGCTGGAGAGCTCAACAAGCCGTGCGTTGTCCACTATTTATAAGGTAAGATAATTGACTTGTAGGCATATTTGCATACCAGCAAGACATTTGGGTCACTGTTCCACTCATGGTGGCGGCTTGGGGCTGGGGGGGGGAGAGCACATAGCTACAACAGCCTCACCAGGAAACCTTTTCCAGTGACTGGTCTCCCTCACAGTAAAAAAGTTTCTTCTTTCTTTTAGGTGGAGTTTCATGTCTTTTAATTTGTACTCATTCCCTCTTGTCCTGTCAGTGCTACTGAGAAGAGGCTGATCCCCTCTTCATTCTTTCCCATCAGATCTATAAACACAACAACCTCCGTCTGAGCCTTCTCTTATCCAGGCTGTCAAAACAATGTGAAAACAAAAGATGACTTCAAAAACCTTGTGAATGTGGAGTAGAGATTGCATATTGCCTTTATTTCTGCTTCCTGTCATATTTGTTCATAATTTTGACAGCTTTTGTGCCCAGGTTAATTTTCTTTAAAATGCTAGTATAATTTCACGAGCCCATGGGCTAACATGGGAACCAGACAACTGGGTCCTCTAAAGCACACTAGGGCATGTCTAGCAATGTTGTGTCCTATTTTGGTATATGGGAAACCTTTGGGTTTGGGTCAGTGGTCTTTCAGAATCAGTGTTAAAGATTGAACTTCTCTGTGCAGAAGGGAGAGCTGTATATATTGTATGCAGGATGTGAAAACCTAATGATAGTCTTCAGGGAGTCAAGGATTAGTTCATTACTTCAAGGGGTTTTTTTTATTTCAATGATGTGCTGTTAGGTAACTTTAAATGGTTGACTGATTTTAATTATTGTTCAGATGAATACATAAAAAGTATAGCTACAAACTCTGCATGTTTTTATGTTGTTACAAGGCTTTTGCCTGAGTTTTTCAGATCTCATCTCCACAGGGGGTCATATATAACCAAGATCTGAGATCCTGTGACAATCACTGCAAAACAAATCTCAGTTAAGGCAAAGGAAAGAAGGAAGAAACAGGCAGAACAGTAGCTGATGAAAACTTTTCTGTCCTTATAAGTTCAATTTCTGTACTATCCGAAAACTTTTCTGTCCTTATAAGTTCAATTTCTGTACTATCCTATTGCCTATAAAAATTGAGTCTGCATGCACTTGAAGCAGCACTTAATTCTCCTCTTACCCAATGCATATTCAAAAGTACTTTTTGAGATTTCCCATTCCACTGTGAAGAATCCTATCGTATATTTACAGATGTTTCCTCCCATCTTCCTTTTATTCTACAAATTTAGTATGTATTCAGACTATCCAAAACAAATCCTTTTTACTCAGAATTACAAAACCATTTTCTCTGGAGTATTCTTACAAAGCACTAGTAAAGTCCAGGCATGTAAGCGATTCATTTTTGTGGTACAAACAGGATTACTGAAAAGTGACTTTTTATTTCACCACCTTTGTTCCACGTGTCACACCCATTCCAGAACCAGTTTCAAATCTACTCCAACGCACATGTAATGTTACTAGAAGTGTATTCAGAAAAAGTGCAGCATGATCTTTTGGGGCCAAATGCACTTTCTCTGATAGAAGATGTAATTTTATTAAAAAGAGAGAGAACACATTTTCTTAGAGATTAGAAGAATTCAGGATTAAGGAGTGCAGGTCAGGTTTCTAAAAGCTTTTATTGGCAAAATGTTTCTTAGAATCATTTTCAGACATCATTTGAGCACTTGGTTATCTGTATCTCATTGAAAATTAATGGAAACTAAGAGTCAAAGGACAACAACTGAACTGCAAATAGCACTTAAATGAATTTCAAAAGTTTTATCTTGCTGCTTCATCTGTCATTTTAAAAATGTAGCTGAGAGATTATAGGGATTCTTGTTGATTATCAAAGTTAAGTGCAGTGAATCTTTAAAAAAGGGATCATTTTTCCATCTCTGATGAAGTACTATAGTGTACTCAGTATTTAATATGGTCTCATATTAATATGGTATTCAGTATTTAATAGGGTCTGTGAAAAAAAATAGTTTCAGCCTATTTAGCATCATATCACAACACAATATCAATTTTTTAACAATGCTATTACTTTTAACAAATTCTATGTTTTACTCCTTTTCTTATTCTCTAGGTTTATAGATTACCTTTTCCTATAAGAGGCACTTTTTTTTGAGAGTGACATTGATGTCATCAAAATATGCTTCATTGGAATGCATATGATTCAACTCTAAGATTAGACTTGAAAAACATTCAAAGATTTATATTATTCTCGTTGTACTAGTGGAAGACTACAGGAGGGAAAAGGTTTATATACACTTCGACTTGTTTTCTCAAATGCTGGATTTCAAACAGAAATTATCAAATGTTACTGAGAAGCATCAATTTTTCATGAAAATGTACCACCTGTTGGAGATGTGTACACGCTTTCGGGAAGTCACAACCGAATAAAGCATTCACATAAATTCCAGACATATGCTGATAATGTCCCAATCAACTCAACTACTTAGTTCACTCAAAGCAAAGATAAAACAAATGATACAAACAAGATATGCTGAAAATCTTGCTTCTCAGACACATCATGTGAAAGAAGCCTGTTTTTTTGAAAAGCATGTCGCAAAAATGAGTCATCCTTGCTCAAAAGTTTCACAAATGGCCACATGCACAGACCCCCATTCATATTCGTTCCTGCCTTTGGAACAATTGATTTCCAGGTTCTATTTGTTTCCGTGTACCATTTGAGGAAAATGGTCTTTAGTACCTCTGTGCATATGAAGATAAGTGCTGCACACTTGCTTCTAGAGGGCTGATAAGTTTTCAAAGTCCTGACTTATGTATTTCTTTTACAAAATCTTTGAGCCTTGACAAAATACTGTGCCATGTAAGCATTGCCTTGAATTTCAAGACTGCATTGTCCTTGATAGCATACTGCTTTTCTGATGATGCAAATCATTGAAACAGAATTCAGCGTTACCAATATTACTGACACTATGGAAGACCTTCCACAAGCTCCTACTTATTTTCAGAAAACTGTTTTTCAAACAAGGAGGGCAATAAGTAATAACTTGCCCTTAAATGGATTCTTATCAAAAAGTGAGCAGATCTGCAAACATGTACTGGGTGAGATTGTAAACTGCGTAATAGTTGTAGCTAAATGCATAACTACAGTTGAACTTTACTGACCTATCAGACATTGTTGCATGTTCACCAAATTGCTATTGACTAATTTAATGTCTGTAGTTGTCAGACAGATTGATTATATTTATAGACATTTTGGTTGTTGTTTTGCTATGATTCTAACTTGGCATAATTTTGTAGGATGCCATTCTTATTTTGTTATAGTGTAGTTTCAGTCTTCAGAGTTCATGCAGGATATACAAAAAGTTATAACAAAAATGTACATATGAAAAAAATACACTGATCATTTCAGGTTTTGATAATTGAAGACTGCTGTTATTTTTGTATTAATAATTTTTTCTAGGGTCCTATTTCTCCCATCTATATTATCAGACACTGCCTTTATATCCTCCCCTTCTGTTAGACTTTATTGATTAGCATTACCCCTCAGTGCACAGTTCTTAAAAAAAAAAAAATAAAAAAAAAATATTAAGGTTTCTTAAATATAAAGATTCATTAAATACAAAACCACAAGTGGTTCTTTGCATTTATTACTAAGCTAACCCAAGTAGTTTATTTACTATTTCATGAAGAACAGAAGCCGATTTTCCTGATTAATCAAAGGGGAAAGATGATCAATCTCCTGAAAACAGCTACAATATGCTAGTTTTTCCTTAAAATAACCAGTAGTGGCTACTGCTGTGTTTTCCATTCACAGTAGGCAGACATGTACTTACAGACCAGATTACTACTATTTTAGATCAAAACAAACAAAGAAGGAATGAATAAATTTGTAAGGAAAATGCCTTCAAGAGCACTTGGGCAGAGTGTCTTTGCTCCGTTATGTGAGCAGCCTTTCTAAAAACTAAAACCTGGCAGATGATCGAGATTTGATCTGCAGGTTCAAAAGATAAGGTTTATATTGTTCTAAAGCAATATAAAGTGCTGAACAAGATGATTAATATTCATCAGACTTATTCATCAGTCTATTCATTCTAATAACAATATAATTTAACATGTTATAAGGGCGATCAAGGCTCTACGATTAATAAACTCATTCTTCCTTGGTAAAGAAATAAAATAAAAGTCCTAAAGAAGACAATCAACTAGTGGCAGGTAATTAAAAGTTATTTTATTTCTGTCATTAAATTTAAAAGAAACAATGGCATGACATCTACACAAAGAATTTGGACATCCTGATATTTAACTGAATTTATAATACAGTGATGCTCACAGTGAAATTACCAGAGATGAAAATAGCTTCTACAAAAGAAAAGTTTTTAAATGCAAGCTTAGAGAAGGGGTACTTGGCAGATATCATAGGAGCAGACTCCTCCTCAAAAGTCAGAAGGAGACATGAATAAAGAAGAGCAAAGCAATAATGTAGGTGGGTTGTAGAGAACATTTGGATTGTGACCGTCACAGAAGGAAATGAAAGCAGAGATATAAACCTTGTGAAAATTTTAAATATGAGCATGTCCTAGAATCCCAAATGCATTACACTGAGGAAACAGCCATCCATGATGAGATTTTTAGGAGGAATAACAGAGCTAAAAAAGGAAAAGAGGTTATGCAGCATTTTTAGAACAGAAGTTGACACTTTCCTTGAGGAGATGAATGACTCATCCTTAACATAGATTTTAATCATTCTACAACTGGCGTAGAGATTTAAATCTTAAACTGCATTCAAATGAAGTTAGAGGCAACTTGGCGTAACACATACACTAGTTCACCATGTGGAAGAGTATTCCATTGGAATTAACAAGCAAAATCTTGCCTGTTTCCCTTGGCTATTTTACTTAGAAGACTCATCTATTTCAAAATATGCAGAAAAACCCATGGGTAAAACTATGCATTGCTGAACACTTGCTTTTTAATGCTCTGATTTCCTATTTTGCTCTGCACTGCAAAGAATTCCAATTACTTCTGACCTCAAGTGCACCCTCAGAATTTATCAACATCAGAGAATTGAACTGTGGCCTTTGGAATGGGTCTTGGATCCTCAGTAAAGAGCTGTGCTACATTATATGATTCAAGATTAACACTGTGATAGATTACATGATATTTCATCTGACTGTATTATGAGAATCCTCCATAAAGTGCTCCTCAGGGATTATTTCATCATCTGAATTACACTACCACATCATCTCTGTGCAGTTTTGGTCATCACAGTTGTTCTAATTATATTTTTTTTTAATGTGATGGATGCAGATTCACCAAATCATATGGCAAATACGTGCCACAATTTATGTTTTTGAAGGCATAGATCAGCAGTGAAGCAAATATGATGTTAAAGTGCCAGCTAATAGATTGCCCTGTTTAAGTGTACATGCAACAGCAGGCTTATTTTGTAAGTATCCTTGAGTGACGACATACGTGTCTTGGATTTGAAGATGTCAATGACTTTTCAGGCAGCTAAATTTGCACAAGATCATACAAATTTACGTAAGATCATCAAATTCACATAAGATCATCAAATTCACACAAGATCATCATCACATGCAGACCATTGCCACCCATTAAGTCAAAGTTCCCATAAGCCACAAAGTTTCTATCAAGTTTTGATTCTGCTCATGACATTTTTCCCAGTTTTACAATTTAAGAAATTTTATCTCACTTGTACTGTATCCAGGAAGGAAGGCTGATTAATTTTCTGTTCAAGTCTCTGCAACTTCATCAGTCAAACAGATCAGAATAACTTTTTTCAGTAAAGGAATGCCCTGATGATTATCATATGATGACTGATTTTATTTCCCTGCTCACAGATAGAAACCAGTAATGTCTTTGAAATCTTTTTCCTACCTTTTCAAGCAAAGATTATCAATTTTTCTTATCAGCTTGTGCAAATCACATGATTTGACATTTGCTATTTATTGGTTAGTTTTCACATCTGCAAAATTGCCCACTGATCTTAAAAACTGATCAGTTATTGCAAACTGTTTGTAATTATCTTGCTCTCACTGTATACCAAATGACCATTGAGTTTATGTTAATGACTGACCCATTTTACCAGAATCATTGTGTGACAGTTAATAGAAGTCACTTAGTGACACTGTAGCAAGAATTTGACTGACTACTTTCAATTCATCAGAAACAAATTAAAGTTTTTTTGTCAGCAACAGCTGAAAGCTGGAGCTTTACAGGTACATTTTTTACCAGTTTTCTTTCCCAGAATTTGATTGCCCGTTATTTGGAATAAAGACATTTTGCTTCCCCTGCAGACAAGTTGTATTTTGTTTGCTTAGATTGTTTAAGCTTTCCCAATACTGAACAGACAATCTTAAAACTGGGTGGTAACTAGGAATTTTCTGTGCAAAAGTGCAGCTATTGACCCTGTTTCTGCAATGAGTTGCATACATATTAACTTTTAAACAAGTTGAGCAGTCCCATTGCCAATTTCAGTTGTGCCTAAGTGTTCATAATAGTAATTGAAGTAATTTTTTAATAGATATTTCCACTATTGATGGGGGTGAAGAGGTGAGGCAACAGAAAGAGGTCACTAGTTTCCCAATAACTATATGTATTAAAAAAATTTAAAAAATCCAAATATCTTCTTAAATTTATATCACTGCATGAATATTTTCTGTTTATTTTCAAATCCAGCCTTTAATAATTGCAATCATCTTTAGCGCAAAGAGGCAAAAAGAAGCATACATTCAAGTTCCTTCTTCAAAATATGGCTTAGCTCAAACCTAACGGTGAGGATTTGCAGCAGTGTGTGTGGAAGTAACATAAAATAAAGTGATATACAATAAAGAGTATTTTATTTTCATGAAGGCTGTATTTACTACCAAATTTTCTCTGACTTGTATGAAATAACCTCTTGCTATGCATCTTAATTTTAAAGGGCAATCTTGTCCTGAGGCATAATCTTGAGCAAGAAGCTCCAGGAAGCTGTGACTGGTGGGTACATCTTTGAATCATAATCCTTTCCTTACATCTTTGTTGCCAAGAGAGGAATCTCTTGGGGATCTGTAACATCATGCCACTTTTCCAAATATCAGCTATGCAATGAACAAATGGAAGCAAATTAAGCAGTGAATGACTGTTTATTCTTATGTGCCTGATGCCATTCTGTGGTCACCCCAAATTCTCTTTCTGCTATGTTCTGTATTATTGATACAGCTATTGTATTTCACCAGGTAAACAGTAAATTATGTCTTACTGCTTTTCTCTGTTTTTTTTTTTTTTGATTGGTTTGGTTTGGTTTGGTTTTTCCTCCAGACTAGGAACATACACTTAACATTTCCTGGTATTTGGACTCAATTTCGACCTGTGACATCCTTAAAATGTAGGCTTTTGCTGTCTGGACTACCTGGTGGCTTTTTGGTTTGTTTGTTTTTTGTTTTTTGTTTTTTTTTTTTTTAAGGATTTCTGTTTAAATTGCTGGGTTGATTGCTTTTTTTATTCTGAGATTGTAAAACAAGTAAACAGATGGCAAAAAAAGCATTTAATGGTATTATCACAGCTAGAAAGGCCAAGTGTTGGTGTAAAGGGTTTTGGGCTAGGCCAGAACATCCTGGGCTGGGCTGAACATAGTGGGGAGTGGCCAACCAGAGGGCAACACATAGTGGCCAGTCGGAGGGTGGCGATGTTCAAATCCAGCCTGATGTGGAAGTTACAGACACTGCAGAGATGATCAACGTGATCATGCAAAATGCTGTTTATTTAGTGTGCACATCTGTTTTATAGTCTCCTAAGTGCTAAGCAGTAACTTTCCACTGTTGCATTCCCTTATCATCCCAAGTTAGCAAAGCATTTGAGCATTGCAGCACATCCTGCTTTATCTTACAAACAGTTCACATTGTCTTGCTAACCGATATTTCCCATTCATTATGTCGGACCAATTAGGTCATTAGCACCTGGTGTTTTCTTTGATGTTCCCAGGGCCTGGGAACATATCCTTTCACAATGTAGGCAATTTCTCAATCTCTTTGGCCTTGCTTTTTGCTGTGGCCTGCTGTTACAATGTAGCCATTTGGTCTGGATCGCTCATAATATGCCCATTGTCTTCCAGCCATTCCACACCAGCCAATCCTGTTAGTGTGAGAACAAAAGGTGTAGTCTATATAAAATGTGGAACCAACGGGAAAGGGGTCTCCAATAGTAAAGGGTCTCTGATAGAAAAGAAGTTTTTGGCATGAAAGTCTGCTGGAGTCCGTGTTTTCAATCTCCACAAATGGCACCCTGCATCAAGGACTGAAAAGGCGGACAGTGGACAGCTGACTGAACGAGTAAGCAGTGGAACCAGAGAGCGGCAGCCTGGAAGATATCTGAACATAGTTGAGCAGCGGAACCAGAAAGCTGCTTTCCGGAAATTCAGCACCATAAATGGTGAGCAGTCAGGACGAATGGGTTCTCAGCTTTCGACTGAAGAAGAGACAATAATCACTGTTTTGATTCAGATTTTAGCCAAGCAGGGGGTAAGGTATGACGAACATGCCATGCTATCCCTTTTGTCCTGGCTCAAGGGGCGGCGCTTAGCGGCAAGCTCTGCAACCGCATTCGGATGGAAGTGTTGGAGGCGACTTGGGATAAGTTGTGGGACACCGCTTCCCTAGGAGACAGTACAGTAATGCCACTCATGGCTACTTGCAGTTTAATATATGAAGCACTCAAAAGGGTGCATCATCCTAGTACTGATGGGAGTGTGGTTATAACATCTCCAGGTGTGAATACACCATCTAACCCTGGCAGAAAGCCCTGGTGCGAATACACCGACCAATCCTGGCGCAGATGCGTCATCTAATGCTGGCTCAAACACACCAACTAATCCTCGCACTTAATTTGCCTTCCTGAAAGAGTATGGTTATGCAGGATCCATGAAAATTAGTCAGGGCATCCTGTCATACACACATTCCACCCAGCCACTGCCATAGATGAACTTATGCAATCAACTTATAAACAACAGAAGCACACAAAGAGCAGTCAGAGTATGTTTCTCATGTAACAGCTATACTATCTGAACCATCAAAATTTGACTCTTTAAGGGAGATCTGCAAAGCAGCTTCTATAGATGAGACAGAGTAAAATTCTATTAACTGCTAAAAAACTGTGGACATAATTTAGATGATGATGAGACTAGGGTTATCAAAAGCCCGTAACACTCTTCCTGTTTCTCACCTGCTGTTAAAAGTTCAGTCTTTCACAAATGCAAAGTGCTTGTATAGCCCTCTATTGACCTTGTCATCTCTTTGCTTCTTAGCATCCCATTATACCATGCTTTCGCTAACTCAGAGTGTATAAAATGTTAACATAATACATAGATTATGTTTCTCAACATGGTTTTGCGTTGCCTTGATTATTTTTCTGCCTAGCAGAACCAGGAAGTTCAATCAGTCATCATAAGTATTTGTCCATTTATGCAATCATATAAATTGCTCACTTAAAGAAACTATTTCTTAAGGCAAACCGTACCCTGGTTATATTTTTAATATATCCAAGCGCACAGTCAGTTTACTTAAAGATTTGGAACTAAAATATTAGTGCGGACCTACAGATCAAAATGCCCTTTTACAAAATAAATAATTTAATTAATCCTTGAAAATGTAGAAAAAGGAAACTGGAGGGTTTTGCTTCATCATAAACAAAAACTTCCCAAGAGGTTAAAAATTTTGGTTTGTGTTTCCTGTCAGAGAATAAGGAAAAGCCACAGAAATGGAATCTGCATTAAAATGCAGCAGAAATTTTGAAACTATGAGGTGATAGCTTCATTTAACTGAAATTTTATAAGAATTTTAATGCTTATGATTAATAATCTCTGATATTGAGAAATTTGTACTGAAAACATAATAAAAACTTTGTGAAGGACATATTTTGTTATAGATTTGAATGCAAGCGTACCTTATAAAATGATGGTTAATTAAAATGAAACAGGATTAACTCTGCTGTGTTGCAAACAATCCTTTTAAGGGGAATTCTATTTTTCTGCCCTACTGAGGGCTACTGCATTTGCCAATACAGTTGCAGCATGCTTTAATTTTAATAATAATTTGCTTTATGCTATAGCTAAAACTTAAGTTTTATTAACAGTGTCTTTTTTACACCACCAGACGACTTGCTAATAGTGATGCATAAAGCCTGGAAAATCAGGAAGACTGAGACATTCTAAATATTTCTGGAATTTCCAGCAGACTAACTGCGTGACAGAGCAGTAAAAGGTGAATTTTTAAAGTAATCTGCATAGATTAGAAAAAACCTTTTGTATATTAGATATGCTGAAAATTATGAGCTGTAAATAAGTTGGTGCTACTTCAAGAACATCTTGCAGGTCTTGCGACTAGTGTGATGAAAAGAGTTGGCTCAATAATCAGCTTAACTCAAAAGAATGTGAATGGTAGGAACTGCTTCATATGAAAAAAATGGAAAATGCCATAACACTTATATGCACTTAGATTATATCCAGTCTTGAATATATGTATTCTGTTCCCTGACCTCAAAAGACAAAAGGGTATACAAAGGTTATAAAGGCTGATTGAGGGAGTGAGGTGGCATCTGTGCTAGGAGATCTTGAATAGACTATGACACTTCATCTCAGAAGAGAAATGACCAGGAGAAGGCATTATGGAGGCTTTATTTAGTGGGATGAAAGCAAGTAGAGAATGATCATTTTTTTCTAACTGTACAAGTGCACACCAAATCAAATGATCAGGCAACATGTTGGAAACAGTTTTTCAAGCAGCAAGCAGCCAACAGCTGAAGTCCTTGCCAAGATGTTTATAATCCAATGGCATAAATAAATTCTTGAAAGATTAGATAAATACATTAAAGAAATACCCCTAGCACGTGCTATTAAACACAAGTTTTGTGGCTGAGGCTGTCCCTAAGCTGCAAATCGCCAGAATTTTTCATTGCTCTGCTGTTAAAAGGTTTTCCCTAAGCACTGCTGACTCCATTCATAGGCAGGATTCTGGGAAAGATGGATCTTTAATCTGACCTAAGGCACCTATATACGTTTACTAACACTGTTCTGAAAAACTCCAACTCAATTTGAAACCCTGATTCCATCAAGTACTTTGATGTGCTGCCGAGCTCTAAACACTCTGCTGAAGCATTACCTTCCACAGTAACACTTCACCTTTTGCACAGCATAGAGTAAACTCTCTTTTTCCATTTCTTATTTTTGATAGTGACACAGTTTACTCTAAAGGAGAGGTTATGGCTCCATTAACACGAGGGTCAGCTTTATTTAAATGGCAACACTAAACCATGACAGGCAAATAATGTGTTGTAACTGGGTCCTTCTACTCAGTAGGATATGTGCTTTAGTTGAAACCTACGAGTAAGTGTCATCATATCAAATAAGAAACCATGACATCTAGCAGAGAACCTTATTAAATGCAAAAAAAAGACATCAAAAGTAAGTGGACAGCTTTTCCACAGCAGGATTTAATAAAGTAAGTAAGCGCTATTGAATGAAGGTGGGAAAAAAAGCTGTCAGTAAATGTCTTTTCATATATATATATAAAAAGAACACTGCGTATTTTGCAGAGGGAGACGGTTTGAGTTACAAATTAAATGTACTCACTTAGAAGACAGTATTCCACCAACTCCTAGCACAAGATGACTGAAGTAGATGTCCCAAAGTTCATCTGCGTCTTTTTAGTTAATGGTTGAAGACATCCTTTCTGATCTGCCCCAGGGGTCAAAATTACACTTTTTCACCACTTAGACTGCTCTGTCTTTACCTGAAAGATAGCATGCCACTTTAGTCCTTTCCCCTTTTAATTTTGGCCAGAATCTCTAACTTTGTTTCCAGCAAATCAAGCTCAGCATTTTTCTCTAATTGTAGCCCAAGTAACACTTTTTGATACTCAAGACTTTTTAAATGCCAGGGCAAGTGGTACAACAGAAATTGTTCTGCAAGGGACTATAAAGCTCGCTGTAGAGGCCAGATGGATAGAGATAAGGTATTTTTAATAAATTTGTGAGTTTAATAAGCTCGCTACTCACAGTGGTAGTGAGTAGTGTTGGTACAGCGTTTTAATATGCTTCCAGCTGAACTGAGTCAGGATCTGCCCCTGGCCAGGTACTGTCCACTTTTGGGTGAGAGAGCACATTTTGGCAGATGCCTCTCAGATTTGACAGAGGCTTATATCATTCACAGGGTCTTGGGACAATTGGTTGTGCTCTAATCAATCATAGCAGGCTATGTCATGTAAGTGAAAATAAATAATTGAAGAGGCAAAGGGAGCTAAGTGTTGAGAACTGGAATGCAAATCCATGATTCTGTCACTTCTGAAGCATCACACGGTCTTTTTGGAGATATTGATACTTTTCACAATTTGCCCAGTGTAGGAATTATTTGAGAAGTTTAGCTTAAGATTTCAATGGGGACTGTTACAAGTGAAGTTACAGTATTTGGGACATAACTTTTATGTGGAGGAAGTGACACTACCACAAGAAATCACAATACCAAAGGATCACACTGTCACAGAGAAAAAGAGGAAAAAACCTAGCTTTCCACCTCCTGTGCAGTGGCAATGACAGTCTTATTTTAAACACTAGGTAAGACTTCTATCAAAGCCTAGGTAAAAAAATAAGACTGAAAATGAAGGTATTCAAATATGTCCAGTGGAAGAAACAAAACAAAACAAAATAAAACAACCGACATCAAAACAAAAGTGGTTTCCATTGCCACAAATCAAATAAATGAAACGAGCATACTGAAACTTCAGGCTACATCTAAGGCTTACCTTTGCTTCCAGAGGAGTAAATATCTATAGTGCATAAATGTCACAGTTTGAATTTATATTTGTATTTGGCAAAGGCAACAGGCTAGTGAAAGCCCCGCAGCCACTGAACGTGGCTGCAGTAATGAGCAGTGAGTCATCAAAGCAGGAGTAGTCTACAGATTGTCATTGTCTGCCCACAGCCTGTGAAGTAACACAATCCAGATAATTTCTGAAGGCTGTTCACAAAGCTGGTGTATAATCTTAATCAGATAGACAATGATTCTGTGATTCTATAAAGGAATTTGGCAACACCAGGAGGAGTGGGGAAATGCACAGAGACACACACAGAACTAGGGCTAACAAGAGTTATGATGACCTTCCTTTAGCACTTCACATTAACTTTATATCCTTTTAACTACTGACAACAAAGTTGAAGAGTTCTTTGAGCTCTGACACAAAACCTGCCTTACTCATGACAAAAATTCAGCACACTTTTTTTTAAAGGTGGGGGGGGTGGGG
>WYDI02025941.1:0-19475 GCA_009867235.2 Psittacus erithacus | reverse complement strand
TCCTGTGTTCTCAGCCCTAATCCCCTGCTCCCTACGCCTCGATCCCCAAATCAGCGCCTCCGAATGCAGCCGCAGAAAAAGAACACCCATGTCCTGCTGGTGGCCGCGCTCAGCCCTTGCGGAGGCGAGAATGCCAAGGGCTGCCTACACAGAGGAAGGAGCCGGTGGGTGCCGAGGCAGGCGCGGGGCCGGGTCTGTGCCCTGGCCCAGCAGCAGGGAGCGCGGCCGCTCACCCCTGCCCTCTCTGCTCTTCCAGGCCCTCAAGCCGTTGCCGCCCCGCAAGGTGCTGAAGCACAGAAGGCGCAGGATCCTCCAGCTGCACGCGCCAGCCTCTCAAAGCTGGTGGGTGCAGAGGGACAAGGAGCCCCCCGCCTCCAACCAGCTCCTGCTGGGGACGTGCCCAGGGCCCCAGCGCCCAATGGCTCAGCCCAGGCAGCGAGAGGGGACCGGGCTGCCCAGAGGCCTCTCCCACAGCTGCGCTCCGCTGCTCTGAACAGCACCAATGCACTCTTCTGCTTGCCTTTTGCCTTAGGCTGCTCCAACACATGCGGGAGCTGGAGGAGGAGGCCACCAGCAGTACCCAAGTGGGGCTGCAAGCCGAGGACATGGAAGTAGACCAGGAGGTGGAGGAGGAGGCGATGGAGGTGGATGTGGTGGTGGAGGAGGATGATGCCATGGATTTGGACTGAGCAGTGTTAAGGGAGCACATGCCCCCCCCATCCACTGCTTGCAGCGAGGGGGTTTCGGCTGCTGCCATGCTGGGGCTGTGGGCAATGGTCCCGTTGCAGGGATACGGTGCCCTCTGCCTTCCTCCTGGCAGCACAAGCCCTACCACCTCACTGCCCGGCGCTGCCTTTAGAGCACGCGAGCCAAGCCGGATCACACAGAGCCCAGCTCCTGGCCAGGCCGGAGCCCTGCGCCACAGTCCTGCTCTCCCCAGCATGTCCCAGGGCTTTGGCAAACACGATGACCATCAGGAGCCTCTCTGAAACGACCCTGTGCTGCTTGTTTCCAGGGCTCATCGAGATGGAGGCATTTGCTGCCTGGGGGAGAGTTTTTTGAAGAGAAGTTCCTGTTTTTCATAGAAGATTGTTGTTTGTTCCTAGAAGAATTGTAGTTTTGAGTAGAATAAGTGTAGGTTTACGTAGGAGCGCTGTTGTTGGTTCCGTTGTTTGTTACGTTGTTTTATTTTTTTGTTTGTTATTTTGTAAATACATTTCTTGCATCCCAACTGCAGCACATCAGCACTGCTCAGTTCGCTCACTGACTGCATTGCAGGACAGTGATTCCTATTTCTTTAGAACCAGGTTAACCTAAACGCGTATTCTTTGTAACTAAGGAGCTATATTGAAACGAGATCCATTTTGTGTTGGTTATAGTCCAGTAATCCATTTTCCTAATGTTGTATCAGACAACTCCAAATCTTGCTGGCCAACCTGGAGCCCTCTGAAATAAGCATAATGATGAAGGTGGTAAAGAGGCCAATGTACTTCTGCATGCATTTTCATCTCTCTGGTGTTTTATAAGCAATCAGAGCTGAAAATTAGACTTACCCATTCAGCCTGGCCATCACTTTACCCAGAGCATTTTTCAGTGATGAAGGAATCCAAGAGGAACAGAAACAGAAAAGCACTGAAAACAGTATTTGTAGGCACACAATGAGGGACGGCTGTAGGTTGTCTTCTTTGAAGAATTGTGCAGAGTCACATGCTTGTGTCTACTTAGTAGAACAGTCCATCCGGTTACGCTTTTGAAGACATGGTGTGTTTCTAGCCAAGAAATTCCTGCACGTACCAGTGTATCCAGTTTTCCATGTGGGAACCTAAGCCGGAAGACCCGCTGCATTCGCGGTCAATCACAGAGAACAAAAATCATGCAAAAATTTAAACATTTTAAAATTACAAAATTCTTTGCGTTTTTCACCCCCACGGCACTAATTTCTCAAGGAAATATTATGACCTTGTCTGGACAGATGGTGAAGCTGGGGGACAGGGAATGGACTTATCCAGTGTCCCAGCCCCAGCAACTGCAATAATAACTGGGGACAAACTCCAGTTATCATAAGTCTGATCCCAGATCAACACCCATGCTCCACTTCCCCAGATTCATGAAGTTTGAGGTAAGTGCCTGCATTTCTTACCAAGGAATGACCCCTGATGAAGACTGGCCGCTGGCAAACGAGGGCTGGCTCACTGGAAGGTAAGCAACCACCGCACTCAAGTCCCATATAATTGTCTGGCATGGAAACCACAGATCACGTGGACATTGTTGCTGTTGGCACAGGTTATCTGGTGCTCTAGAAGGAGAAACACCACCCTGTTATTGTGCTGTCCTTTGTTTCTGATTTATGTTCTCTCTAAAGCAGAAGTGAAAGGTATTCACTTCATTTCTGCTATGTGGTAGAAAGTGAGATTTCAAGAATGGCCAAAATACCTTCTGCATTTCCTGCAAAGACAGCAAATTCCATGTTTAATTCCTCTTCAATAGGTGCAAAATTTGCATACTAATACAGAAGTCACAGAGTAGTTGTTACAAATATAAATTCAAGGTATATTTTCAGCTCTGGAATAACATGGGTTAATAAAAATTATTTATTATTATTGTTTGGTTCAAACCCAAATCTTACTCTTCTAGAGGCTGGAATTACTCTAGGTGTATACTGACATTATACCTGGTCAATCACACTGCTTCCCTCACTACTCCCCACTGACTCAGGGATTGCTTATTCCTTATGAATTCTCTGCTGCAGGATGACATCTAGCCGAACGGGCACATGCAGTCAGTTTGAGACAGGCTTTTGCAAGTCGATGATTTGGACATCATAATATAAACCAAACTTCAAAGGGAGCAGTAGGCACCCCATCACACTGGCATGCTGGAAAATACACGGTAACAAACAATTACATATTAGGGAGCAAATCTGTTTTGATGAGCTGACACAAGGCTTGTTTCAGTCACAAAATTTTATCCATCCTGTTGCCATCTGATTGATTTTTATTTCAGGCTTAACCATAGGAAGATTTTTCAGTTCTCTCAAACTATATTGCAGGCATTAGTCTAGCTCTTAATGAAGAAACATCAATGTCACCAATGCATCAGTAATCCCAGATGGCAGCACTTGCAAAAGTCTTGGCAGCAGGGAGAAGGAACATCCAAAAGTGTGTGTGTGTGGCGGGGGGGGTCTTGGCATAGTGAAACTGCATGAGCCTCTTACCTTGGTGCAGATCCAGCTTAAAACCCATCAGCACTGTAGGCAAATTGAATTTGTCCCACACAGGATAAGCGGCTGAGTGCAGCTGTGTTCCCACTGTGGGAAGGAGAAGAGGCTGGGGGTAATACGACACAAAGGAAGAGCAGCAGCAATGCCACAAGGGCTCTAGCACAGGAGCATCGGGCAACCTTCCATGCTTGGCTCTGCCCATGCCCATGCCCTGTCCTACCCAAAACCATGAAGGAGCCACAGGCACCGAGCCATCTACATGCCAGACAAACTTCTCTTTCTATCTGTCAAGCAGACCCCTCATCTGTGCTGGGCTTACCTGAAGCGCTGTTTAAAGCCTAGTTCATGAACCTGTCCCTTTTTTTCCTGTTCACTTTTGTGCAATTTCAAATATCCCTCTCTAGAGAACTGAGTCTCTGAGATGTACAAACCCAGCTGAATAGTCAATACTGTCTCCTCAGCTGTCACGCTGCACATCAGCAGGCCAGGATCAGCTCGCTGATAGCATCAGACCAGTGCTGTCCCAAATCTCTTTTTTCCCTTAGCTGGTAGAAGACAAAAGGGTGGAAGAGGGAGAAGAGTTCATCCAACAAAGCATATTTCTTGGTTGCTGAGAGACTTCAACTCCCCTTAATGAATAAACACAGTGCACTTAATTTTGTTTATGAAAACAGACATTGTGATGGCAAAAAGCATGAGTCAGTGCCCTGAGTGAAGGGGAGTGCAGCAGCTGGAGACACTCACCAAAAAGCAACGCCTCGGAAACCAGAATAACTCTCATCTCAACCAGGGCCAAGAGATGCAATTTCTCCTTTAACACAAACCACCAGGGTGCAGGGAGTGGGAGAAGACTTCCTCATGGCCTGGCCACTGGCTATCAAGCAAGCACTGCCACTGCTATGAAGAACCTTTGCTCATTTGAGAATGAGCAGCAGGTACCACCTGACACCACACACCCTGTTCCCAGCCCAGCAGCATCCTAAGGATGCTCCTGATGAAGCTGGGCTGAACCTGGCTTATGGGTTTGGGCTCCCGGGTAACAACTTCAGAGCTGCTGCTAGTCCCTCACTGCAATACAGCAGAGACACGCAAGCAAAGGTATGTATTTGAGCCTCTCGAGAATGAGTTACAGACTCCAAGAAGCACATTTCTCCATTCTTCTCTGCATCCCTTCTGATATTTGTTGACATCTATTCAGCTCGGGCAAAATGAGCAAAGTGGGATCTGAACCTATCACTGTGGCTTCCGGGCCTCATGAAGGTCCTGGGGCTTCAAATAAGCAAATACAAAAGAAGCACTATTTCCTTTAACTAATTTTACTGTCTGTACTCGCTATTGAACTTACTTCCCATATGCATTCCTCATCCTCCAAAGGGGAGAGCCTAGCATGCAAAATGCACACTACAAAGTGCCTTTAAGGTGCCCTGAGTTGCCAAACATGTTGCCCCCTTTGCTGCATTGTTAGGTGGCATGTCATCCTGACACCAGCGTCCTTGCAGAACAAGGCTCATTAGATCTTCATCTAGTCCTCAGGACATTACTGGCACTTCATAAATAACATGAGACCTTCTTTTAGATCATGGGCTTTTTGTTTTCCTTCCTCAGTTTCACTGATGTAAATCTGCCATGTATGCATGAGGCTATGCCATGGTGATGAATGATCCTGAATAAGGACCCACTTAGCCAATTTTCACTGTACAGAGTTTCATTGTGCGGCAGAGGGTTAACACACAGGGCTCTGTTCAAACAAAATGAGGTAAACAGAAGTTCAGCGCTTTTCCTTCCTTCCTTTAGAAAAAAACACAACCCAAAACCAAAACCATTTTCTGAAGGCCAAGCATGAAGGAAGGGAAGAGATTTAAATTAAATACCTAAATTTGCTTATCCTATGTCTAGGTCAAATACGCAGGCACATATACCGGACATAAGAACAAACCATATCAAGAGGAAAGTTTTTAGGTGCTGCAGAGAAGGCAGCAACTGATGACATTATTCACAATGCAGAAGGCAGATCAAACTACACAAACTCCCTGAAAATGTCCCCCAAAGACTGAGACAGGCAGAGATAAAAAGTTCTGTGTGTTCCGCTCTCCACATCAGGCAGAGGACAGCCTGTCAGTCTGCAGGATGCTGTCAGCCCCGAGCATGAACACACCAGCACATCCAGCTCCCCTCAGTATTTAATACCCAACACAAACAAGGCTGCCAGCTTTCACCAGCTGCCTAAACAAAAACACTGCAGCTGCATGCTCAGCCTCCAATTATCACATATTTTCACCCATCGAGTCCAGTGGGACTGACTCAGAAAACTGAAGATAGGTGAGAAATCAGTGCAGGTAATATCAGTTCTTCAGTTAATATCTTTGATGGCTAAAAGACAACTAACCACAAAAGAATGGTAGACAGCTCTGGGCTGTCCATTATCAAGGGACTCTTAGGGCTTTTGCCACAAAGCAAAGAAGGGATGGACTTGCTGGAGGTTGTACTTTGCCTTACAACCACACAGTCATTTAGTATTTTAAACTATTTATACCACTTCTCTACAAACTAAAACTATTACAGTAAGTACATCATGCCTGCTAGTAGAAGAAGGTAGAGGAGGGATGTGACTCGTGGATTTGCATCACAAAAGCCTACAGCTTTAATTGAGAAACCAACAACTACAGAAAATATGCATTAAACAATTCAAAAAACCCAAATCTACCAACCAAAATAAAACAAAAACCCCAGGCTGACCAAGAGAGATTTTTACACTGATTTTGCACTAGCACACATCAAAACTTGGGTACAAAGCACTGAGATCTGAGCATTAATGGCTCACAGGACTACTGCTGAGTTATATCAAGTTGCTTTTATATTTTATGGTTTTGCTTTGTCAGCACAATTAATTTGCTCCCTTCCTCATCCAACCAGTGCCCTCAAATAATATCCCCTGCGCTATGAGAAAAACAGTTTCAAAGGGTTGTTAGTTTAGCAACTTTCAACTGCAACTGTATGTTTAGCTCAACAAATTCTGTTGAAAGTGTGTTACATATCAAGCAGAGCCTTAGATAAATAAAGGGCAGCAAGTAATACTAGAAGTCCTGCTGTAGACTCTCTGTTAGTTACAGGTCAGTGCCTTCTGTTACTGTGATTCACAGAAAAATTGCCTTAAAAAAAGATGAAAACTCCATGATTCAAGACCTTTTCCTCTTTTTGGTACCAGATTTGTCCCCTAAAGCTTAAGATAGTTGAATCACAGATGGATTCTTTTCCTGTTCCTTTGACGTTTCTAACTAAAGAGTAACTTTTCATGCATCTTCAATACAAAACCGATTCTTTATCTGCTACAACAGCAGCAAATGGAAGAGAACATGACACCAGCCCAAAGAAAATGCCAGGAGTTTCATGCAAGCCTGTGGAAATTCCTCCCCTAGTTCTCACAAAGTCAAACCTCTCTGATTCCCTGACTCCAGAGCACAAAGCTGGAAGCACCCTCTCCCCAGCAGCATTTCTGACGCCAACAGGTCCTGGGTATATGATTTGCCCTTTTGTTGTGCGCTGTAATGCACCTGGCACAGAAAGTTCTGTCCCTTTGTAACTGTCATACACAAGACACTAATACAAAGGAATAATGGTGAATAATAATTTTCCTTTAAGATCCATATGAAATAGTCTTTATCCAACAGTACTCATAATTCGGGGGGGGGGGGATTCTATTAAAAACCAGTTCTGTGGTACTAAACTTGGCTCAAACCAGCCCCTTAAAAAGCATACAGAAACCCCTGTAAGCCCTGTAGATTAGTTGGCTTTTCATCAACCAACTCTGATTGAAAATCAAATGCAGATGTGAGCAGAAAAAAAGCAGCAATTTCAGCTCTTACAGCAGCCGCTGGTTGTTGGCATGCTCCAGAAAAACATCATTGCAAACTGGTACCGTCTGGACCACGCTGTAGCCTTCATGGCAATTATGTGGCCAGAGTGTTCTTGCTGTCCCCATTAAGATAAACAGTGCTTTCCGCAACAAAGAGAAAGGAGAGATTAAGGCAAGCAAAAGAAGAAAAAGGGACTCAGATGGGAAAGCTTAGTTCTCTTACAGCTGAGGGGTATGTACGCAACTCAGAGCTAGAAGCCAAAAAATTCATCCTCTGGCTTCTTCCTGAGAATGCCTGGATGGGAAGAATCCTTCTGCACAGAGCAAACGTGGGCTCCATCACCCCAAATCATAACCACCAGCCAGAGAATAGCAATGGGCTGGAAAAGGGAAAGAACACTGAACAGTTTTAAACCTCTTTAAGAAAGAAATGAAGAAGAAAGAGAGAGTGTGATGATAAAAGATGTTTTGTGCCGTACTGGCAGAGGAGCAGAATTGATGATGTGATGAGTCAGTTCCTTCTTCAGCATTAACAATCCTTAACATGCATCTTCCTAAAGCAGCCTCTGTTCAGGGTCCCTGACTCCAACATCAGCAACACTTTCCTTGGGACAAGGATCTGACTTCTCTCAAACTTAACCCTTTGGTGGAAGAAAAAGCTATCACCATGCCATTACAGATTATTTTAGGGGTGGAGGGGCTGCTTGAATAGCTGGCTGTCTTCAGGCAAGAGGGAAAGTTTTGTATTAAAATACATTTCATGTGAATGATCCTATTTATTGTACAAATTTCAGCATATTCTAGCTTGCCACGCCCAGAAATACAGAGAATTAAACTCCTGAAGGCTCATTCCCTCGTGCAGGATGCTTGCAGTGACTGTCACACAAATGACATGTTGTCTCTTGGCAAAAAGATGCGCAAAACGAGACTTGATTCACCAACAGCAGCAAAAAATTCCCCTCAAAGTTTCCTACAGAAGTAGAACCAGAAGGTAACTCTCTCTTGGTTAATTCTCTCTGGAGAGTGAGAACTTGGAATATCTTTGCAATACTCGGTAGCAGTATGGTTTTTAAAGGAAAATAATTAAGGTTGTAATAACATATAGCCCCAGAATACGAGCTTTATTAATTTCGTCCCATTTATCTACAACAAAATAATCTGAGATCAGAAACACCATTGAAAAATGAGAGTGGAAATAAGATTCTTCCATTAGTAAAGCATTCACCAACATGGCCAAGGATAAAATATCAGCTCTGCTTCCTGACTCATCTCAGAATCTATAACTATTTAAATATCAAAGTACTTTGAATTTTATGTGGTCATGATAAATAACAACTGGCAATTGAGTTCACATCCTCAATGTGCAATACTTTATTAAGGAAGGCTCTCATCTGCTTTCTCTTCACCCCTTTTCTTATTTCTGCATCATCTTGCATTCCTACCTCCTTTTTCTCCCAAGAGAGTTATCAGACTCTCCAGTATCTCCTGGTATCTCCACACAGGACACCCACAGCTCTCAGTGAGCTCATGCTAGTACCTACTGCAGCTACGAAAGCAACTCTGACTCCTGTGTGCTTGAATCCCGCATTGAAACTTCTCCCCCACCCACAAGAGGTGGATAATAAATGAATTGTGCTATCCAAAATATTATTTACAGTGGTTGCCCCCACAATTCCACACTTAGAACCGCCAGAAGTTACAAATAATTTGCTTAGAAACTGTCCAGATTGAGATTTGCTCATCCCCAGATCATCAACCTTCTGGTCAATGCTGCCTGCAAGCTTTGGGCACTGCAGGCAGAAACCCAGTACAGTATGGTCCACATTGGTCCTTCCACTAGCAAGGAAACATGCTGGCTTCACTCTTTAAATAAAAATAACTGCTATAACATTGCACAATAAGCACAATCCTGCTGCAGAGAACAGCTGCTAAACCAGCTTCAGATCTTTACGAGCCTACAATCTTCAAAAGAAAACGAGGCAGAGTTCAATTTGCAGTTAGGGATCTATGAATACCCAGTTTAGTTTCTGCTGGGGAGACCTGCAGGACACAGTCCCAGGGAGAAAAGCCCTATGAGTGCAGTGAGGATGTACTGCTGGATCAGGGCAGAAGTGGCTCATGCTGGCTACAGCTCAAAGCAAACTGTGTCAGGATGAAAATAAAAAGAACTGGACTTCCCCCACCCCACACCCCCCCCATCTATTAACCCTTCAGTGCTAAGCTCCTTCTCCAATATGAACTTATAAATCTACACATATCCAGTGTTAATGTAAGATTTAATTCGTCATCACTGACACCCCAAAATGCAGACACTGCTGCGGTGTTCATCTGCAGGCCTGGAAGTCCTATGTAGGCATTATTTTGCCTGCATTAACACTCCTTTGTTATTTGATCTCAATGAGGTAGGATAGTACTATCCATTTTGAAGAGCAAACTGGTTTATCATAAGGCAAGCCACTAACAACTCGTTAGCACAAAGTAATGAAATCCAGGAGTCCTGGCTCACACTCCTTCCTCTCTGAATTGGAACCTCTGCCTAACCAGGCTCTTTCCCCCATCCTGACATTGGAGTATCAGAGATCTTTCCCAGCCCTGTAAGCAACCATCACTGCATGAAAACTGGATTTCCCAGTTTATTCTTTCCATCCTATTCACTTTGTGGGGTATATTCAGACCACTGCAGCTGAAACACTCCAAAATCTCCCCTTTCTGCCCCACTGTGTGCAACAAGGACCCCTGACCCATCCCTGAAGCCTGAGCTCAAGACAGAAGTGCTGATGTCTCACAGGTAGTGCCTCAGATACCCAAGGGTTTGAGCTGCCATAGAATGGACAGTATGTATTCCTAGTCCTGTGGATTATGAGAAAAATCTCCTTCCACAAAAAATTACCCAAAAGAGCTTCACCTCAGAGCCTGCCTGCAGACAGAGACCATGTGTGCGATGAGCACAGGACATGGGGACAAGCTCCGTGACACGCAAGTTTCTGTCCACTTGGCTAGCTATTGTCCTGGTATACATAGAAAGTGTTTCAATCCAGTTTCTGGATTCATGCTGGAAAACTGAACCCCTGTACGCACAGCCCTGCTTTTGTCTAATCCACCCAGGCTGCACTGATGACAGCCTGGGTCTGTACAAAGACATCTATTTTGCTCAAACTCTTCCCTCAAGACAGAGCAGAGCTGGACTTGAGCCTATGCCAGAGCTTGCATGAAAGCAAGCTGCTCATGGGCAAGTCTGGACTTGGAAATGGACTTGAACATATGGTCCATTAACCGCAAAAGCATATCCCAAAAGTTGGGTGATCTGGCTGTTCTGAGCTTGATGGCTGCTGACCCTGAAACCTAAAGACTGACCAGGATTTCAATAGCAATATTTCACAAGAGCCTTCCAGCTACTCTGAAACTGGATTTTCACCCTTTCTCCTGTTGCCAGGAAGGACTTTAGAGCATGTGCTAAACCCAAAGCCTTTCAGCTCCTTTGCTGTGGAGTTCTGTCCTGCACTGGGACAGCCTGAGCCAGAAACCATTTGCCAGCTCCTCCAGCATGGCTGCAGCCTCCACCCAGAGAGATTTAGGTCCTTTTCTTCAACATCTGCCAGTTCTTACCTGGTTTCTTTAAGACTCCAAGTATCTATCACACTCTATGGCTCCACCATTTACCTCTCGTGCATCAAAGCATGCACCCAGATGGAAGCACCTGCGGTATTTCTGACACCAAGGTCACTGTGGGAGAATGTGTGTGGGAAGTTGGATCAGATGAATGCTGTTTCAGTATTAGACCTTATCAGTCACAACTACCCAGGTTACATCCCTGCATCCTAGAGAGGGGTGCAATGTGTACGTTGCTCCCTTCATCATTCTCTACGGGAATTCATGACATCTGCAATACATTACAGTGTTTTCAAAGAAATGCTGTCTACATTAAGTAGAAGTATTTGATTAGCACTTCATTTAGAGCATGTGGTATAGCTCACAGCTCCATTTTGGGCCAGAGATGATTTTCAAGGGTGGGTGGAAAACAGCCGAAAATGCCAGGAGGCCAGTGTAGCTTGCAACAGCCACTCACCGCTTATTTCTGTTTGCACATTACTGCAGACTTTGCAGGGAAGCTGCTGTAGTTCGTAGCCCCGAAGAACTGAAAACAGACCCTGAAAGCAAATACACACAGAGAAAGCCACAGGAATGAATTATACAAATGCCGTGTGTCTTCTTCATCTTGTTTCTCACCTGTGGCTCCCCAATCAGCATAGGGTCCTTCAGGAGGGAGATTGCTCCTGGGGCTGTGGAGCTCAAAATTCCTTCCCCATCCATCCCCCCTGCCTGGGATGCAGCAGGGCGCTGTGCCCAATCCTGCCTCGCCCAGGGGAAGCCCCGATGATGATTCAGACACCCTCTGAGTCATCATCTCTCCTCCAGCCTCCCCACGGAGAGGCTAATGCGCCGGCCAAAGCTAGCAACAGTTCCTAAGCCCTGGGCTAGGATCTGAGTGTAAGGGGTGGTATCACCCCATTTCCAACCCAGGTACGCAGGTTCCTTACTCCCCACCTGCATACCCAGCCTGAATCCCTTAACCTCGGGTTTAAGGTAAATAACCCTGAGTTATTGACAACAGGCATGACCTAGTTGTAAATAATTTTAAAAGCAAGCTTCTCCAGTATCTTTTAATGGAACTTGCCCATGATTTTATCAGTTCCCATGAGGACTGGGAAAATCATGTGTCCATACTGGCCTAAAGAGTGCTCTTTGGAAGGAGTGCCAAAGCCTCAAATCTAAGCTTCTTGCCAAGGTTAAGAGCAAGTCAAAAGACATCTTACAGATAGACAAGAGCAAAATCATTGTACTAGAACTGCTGGAGTGATCCAGCTATATATTTCACTCTTCTCAAACTGAAATCTTAATCTGGCCAGCCTCACATTTTTGCATCTGCTTGAGCCCTAGCCCCAGCTACCTATTACCTTCCTGATACACACAAAAAAACCCAAGCAAACAAAAAACCCCTGGGTACACAGAGCAAATATACTGTAATATTATCAGAACAAATCTCTGACTTGTGAAATATTATAGCAAAAGGACAAAACCAAGCAGCTGCAGTTTTGCATAGTGTTATACTTAAATGCGCACACATCTATCCATATAGATATCTATATTTATGTAATAAAGATTCTTCCTTTGCTGTGTACAATCAAGTGCTGTTAAAGTCAGTGTGATTCTGTGGTGAATACGCAAACACAATCATTGATCATCACTTGCCTATTTTTTGTGCAGCTTCTCAACAAGTTCTATACTGTAGTAATATCCTACACCATCTCTATGCAAAACTTTGCTGCTGCAAGTGACACTAGTTCTCTCTTTTTCACATTTGATTCAACATGTTAGCATATTGCCTTCAAGTATCAAACTCTACAAGAACATGGCCATTATCACTAAGAATAGTAACACAATTCATGGACAAACAGGACTGTTGTCATTTTGATGACTAGAGATTCACACACAAAATGTAAATCTTGGTACTAGATGGGAGGTAACACACATCTCCAGACCAGATTTCTGGTTTCCAAAATATAACCAACAGAATACTAAGGCTGCTGCAACATCTACAGTTCAGGCTATAAAACATCCTTCTGAGACTCATATTTTGTACCCTGGCCCTCACCGCCAAACATCGTATAACCTTCTCTATCCTGCATGTGAATAGCATACACTGCTGAAACCCTAGAGCTGCATTTGTAAAGTAGGCACTCTACAGCCTTCCTTTTTGTGTGCACTGATGTTTGTACAAAGCTAGGAAGACATTTTTTCTGGCAACAAGTTCTGAACATGCTATTATTATGGGCACAAACTTAGATTTCCTTTGAAAGTGGAGTCTATAATGTTTCAAGAGGTAGAACTTCTAATATTGTATCTAACACTGGGAAGCTTTGTCCTCTGCAGTGGTATTTGAGCTCATGCCTCTTTGAAGGCTGTCGTATTAAGGAGCTGTTCTGTGTCTCGTGGGGTTATAGATCTCATAGCAGTATGTAATTTAGTGACTGTGCTCCAGCAAATTATAAAGCCCATGTCAGACTCTGGTCAGACATGGTGCAGTGAACAACGCACCCACCAGGACAGCTTTCCTGGGGTCTCTTAGCAAACTAAAAGGTTGGTCCCAGTTTGGCAAAACATAAATGCAAAAGGTGCTTGTCCTGATATTTGCAAGCACTGGGACTATGTGTCTGCCATGGTAAAAGCATGGAGAAGGCTAAATTTGCTTTTTAGAATTACATAATTTATATTATGTACACAGACTCCTGGGAAAAGCATGGCTGTTCAGCTCCAGGCTGCTCTTGCAGAAGGCAGTAATCAAGAATGAATGTTAGCAGATGCAGGATCAGCACTTCAACACTGAGCATCTCTGTAGCTGCTTCCTTGCAACTGCAGGATAGGGAGGAGCTGAGTGTTGGAGAGAAACAGCACATGGAGCAGTCTTCTTGGGGAAGCAAGGATGAGGAAAGTGAACAGAAGGGCAAGAGGTCTCATGAGGATGAAACTTGGATTTACATTCTCTGAAGAAATAGAGATAGGACATAATGAGGAGAGAGGAAAGATAGCTTAAGCTGTGATTCTTCTGGCTTTCCTTCTCTTCTCCACATATTCCCTGGAAGGTTTCCTGGTGGCACAAACAGCTTCATGTGTATCTTGTTTATTTTTGGCTTGGATAACTTCCTTTGGAGCCAGCCCAGCCTCTGTTAGGAACATAAGATAAATCTGGATTCATTTGAAACTCCCTTTGGAATAGGCAGGGGGGTCCTTGTCAACATGTCAGATTAGGAATGCTCCATTTGGCTTAACAGAGCCAGCCTTTGGTTTAATCCTAAAGGCTCCATATACTTCCATTGTCATTTATGCTCCAAAACTTGCAGTCTTTAGAATTATAGACTTCCCCCCCACCCCCAGTTTGTTATTTGGGTTTTTTTTTTGAAGGTAGTATCTTCCTTGTGAAATGCTACTCCTTTGCTGTAAATCAGTTCAATCGTATCCACCAGAGATGCTCCATTTATTCTGGTGTAAGGAAGTGGTTTTATCAATCTGAAAACAATACAATGTTAATGATTTGAAAAGTTTAAAAAATGTGTCAAAGAACAGAGGAAAACTGAGGAAGGAAATATTAATGAAGGATGCCTGAAAATCACAGCAGCACCGAGTGGAATTAGAATTATTTCTTCTAACATAGATTTCTAGGGTGTTATTGGCAAGTCACTTCAGATGTATGCTGTAATGTAACATCCACTTCTAAAAGCTGCTTTAATTGTCATTCTCCTACCTCACAAAAGGCTAAATTCATTAGTAAAGATAGCCTTTCATGTTAACAAATTGTAGGTTCTCTCAAGTATCACTTTGTGGCAGCCAAAATTTTCTGAAAACTGAATCAGTCAGAAAGCCTTCTTGGATTTCTGAGAGGATGGATAACTATGAATGTAGTGTGCTGAGCTGGCACTCAGAACATCTGGGTTTAAATCCCATCTCTGGCATCTACAGCATCTGGCACCCATGCATCTATTGTGTGACTTTCAATGAGTAACTGTCTTGTATTCCCCAGTCCATGGAACAGGGATAATGACCCTTCAAAATGCTCCCATTTTGTCTGATCCAGTTAGGTACAAAATTAATCAGTCCAGAGCCTGGCGTTTCATAGGCACTAACCAGCCAAGTAAGATCTGGTCAGCTCAGGCAAAGCCATACACACAGACTCAGCCCCATGTACAATAAACATAGACAACAACAGGGTAAAAGGAGACTGGGGTTTTTCTGTGTTCAGGCTGCAGGTTGGTAGTTTCCATTATTGTCAGTTTCAAAGTCCAAAGTATTTGAAATTTATAAATATTGAAATTCCAGGTTGCCTGACCTAATTTTCATTCATAAGCATGAAACTTCTTTCCCAAGGTGCTGATTCTGCACTGCTCAGCCAGTGAGCTGCAAGGCAGAAATGTGAGTTTCCCTTTTGTATGCAGATAAGTAATTTCTGGAAATGAAAACCAACCCAGAGAAATCTGCAGGATGACACAGACCTCTATATGTTGGCTGACTACAGACACAGTACTTGGTAATTAAGTGTGATAGATAACGTGACCTCAGTGTGAGCTGTGCCCCAAACTCAGTGCCAATGTAAAAAAAATAAGAATAATCCCTATGGAACAATGGGCTACAGAAGACGTTTCCATCTCTGTTTCTCAGTTCTTTCAGCCTGATACTTATATTGATATCAACAAAAAAAATCCCCCAATACAAACAGGCATTTCAAATTAACTCCTTATATGATGGGCTCTTCAGCGCACCAGTATTAATTTAGTCATTTAGATGGTAAAATTATGTTTTAGTTGTATGTAAAAATCACTGTAAGACAAATCAAATACTGAACCTTTGTGCGAGCAAGGAAAATATAGAAAGCAATTAAGAAGAGATCAAAAAAATAAATGACATACTTTCCCTAAAATGGGAAGCTTTGCAGGCAACCTAGGATTTGTTAATTAAACACCTTATTAAGGGCAGCAAAACTGCTGATCGTCTGCTTTCATTATTGCAGAGAAATCCAGAGTAAAACGTATACAATTAAAGTTACCAAATCCTTCCACCAGCTCAAATACACAAATTCCAAAGTTACTGGTAAGATAAGCAATAGCGGGAGCTTATTAGGAAACCATTACCCTTAACTTCACTTTCAAGAAGTCCAGTTGCTAAAAATACATGTACTAGAAATTTACTTGGATATTAGCTACTGCACTGAAACGAGTTGTCACAGAGACTTTAAAACTCATAGTGCCACAATTTTGTGGCTGCTCTTTGTGGAGAGGGCACATGGACTGCATTTGCAGGGCACTGCACATAGGTCTGCTAGGCAGGCACAGCTCTGCATCAGGCTGAACACCCTTTTTTCCTAGTTCAGAGCTTGAATGATGCTGGGAAAGCTCAGGACATTCAGGAAATATTCACCCATAATGCTCAGAGCTGGAACAAATAAAGCTGTCATACATTTTTAATACTTCTCAGCTATTTAGAATGTGAATATTCATCATTCTTGCTAACCAGAGCCTAATTAGATTCATAAATTATTATTGCTTAAATGCAGAGCAGAAGAGGCATGCATTTCTCGTTTCACGCAGAGGAGCCCTAGTTATCTTATGCACAGTAATGAAATAGCAAGCACACAGTTTTTACTCTTTACAAAGCATTAAAAGGCAAATTCAAAGCAGAACTTCACAAACCATGCCAGCCCCTGCCCTCCCTGTGGTCCCAGGCAGCAGTCTCGTTGAAGTCACAGGCACCTTAGTGTCCTTCACTCAACTCCTGTTCAGGTTTTGGCTGACACAGCTCATGCTAAGGCCTGATGTGTGCTGAGAACAGCATCAGTGGATCAGAGAGAGAGCAACACATAGGCAGGACATGAGGGGTATAGGTTGCTATGCAACTGCTATCACCTCCCATAGTCATCACCTGCATCATTGCATATTAATTGTCTGGAAGTTTCTTCAGAATCTACTGTGGAAATAGTATAGAGCAAACTTCCAAGCTGGAAGGGTTAAATAGATCACCTTACCCAAAAAACCTGTTCTGAAGCAGATGCTGAGCAGCAAGAAAGGGTGGGGAGGGATCTGCTCTGTAAGGGTGGTGTGTATATCAGCTCTTTCCTGCACAGAAAAAGCAGGGCCCTCATTTCACACTCACATCACCGAAGGCTGCTGTTTTCAGTGGAGAGTACAGAACTCTACAGGTTGTTTCTTAAAAAAAAAAAAAAGGAAAATAAAAGCTGCAAAGGATCTGAAAAGCTTTTAATCCGGTTGGCAGGGGATTAACCCGGGAAATTTACAGCTCTCCATGGTGAGCTGCAAACTGCACAGAGCCCTCAGGTGTCCTTCACTCCTCCTGGAGTGTTTGCTCAGATCAGGCTGAATCCAGAGACAGCAGGCTGAAATCGCCTTCTCTGGAATCTTTTTGTTTATCAGAGGGAAGAATAAATAGTTGGCTACACTGCGATGATAGCTGCATCTCCTGAGAAGCCCTCAGTGCAGCTAAGAGCATGCATAATGCATCTGGACTGAACACATCATATACACTTGGGGATATTTCCAGCCCCAAAAGCTGCAGATTTTCTGTTTTGTAAATGAATGGAAGCACTCAGTTCCCCAGTGGCACTGCCCTGCAAAGGCACCTCAGCTCCAGAAATGCACCAGTGACATTCAAAACATTGTCAGTGGTACAAAACGGTATCACGCAGAATGTGGCCAAAGACAGGGGACACAAACAGAGCAACCCATGTTTTCATCAGATATGAGAACTGATACTCACACAAGTGCTGTGACCTCTTGTTGCCCTAAAGTGCAATTCCATTTCCATCCCATTTTCAGATCTTTTTGAATTGATCTGCACAACACAGAGAACATGACAGGGGTTAGTTCCACAGGCTAATAACTAAAAGTGAACAGTTCTACTATGTGTCAAAGGATTGAGCCGAATGCATCTTATTTTAGAGATCATTAATAATAAGAAGAACAATAATAATAGATGTACCAAATTTGCAAATCACAAGTCTTCCTCAGTAGCAAAAACTAGACATCAACAAGGAATTGCTTCTATTTGGATTTTTGTTACATAAGACTTCCCATTTTAGCTTCTTTATAGTATAAAAATAGCACCAGGGTTAAAACTACAATCTAAATCTGTTCTATTATAATTTGGATTAACAACAGTTCTAATTTCAGGCTGCCTTTTTCCTGAACTTCATTTTTCTATGTTTCCTTTTGAGAGTTGTCCAAGATCATAGCCTTGAATTCAAAACTTTTACTGTTGTCTTGTATGTCCAGTTCAAATCCCAGGATTAAATTATTTCCTGGAATTTAAGTGTCTCTCCAATGGATGAAATACAGATTAAAGAAAAAAGAACCAGAATATTTAACAGGTGTGTTTCTTTTGAAAAGAAACAAATACAAAATGTAAACCTGAAATAATAAGTACTTCTACGGAGGCATACATTTAATATAAGCTATCTTATATTTTATATAAATTACTTATATAGTTTTCAAATTGCACATCATTGCTGCTATTATAAAGAAAGTCAGCAAGTGGCCTGAAGGAAGTTATTCTCTAAGAAGCTGGACAGTAAATGCGTAAATGAGCTCTACTTTGGGCAGCAATTGTTTCTTCTGTGAGAACACAGAAGAAGGAAAATGCAGTGTATTTGTGTTTCAGTATATCTGGGTTCAATGAGTAGGTCATTCAGTGGTGAGAAATCAGATAAAGCTGAAAAAGCAAGAAAGTTAGTTTTCTTCTTCCAACTTTTACATACAAATGAGGTGTGAGGGGCTAAGTGCTATTAGCTAATACCAAAACCTTAGCAGACACATTGACAAGAAACAAGTGCTTCAAGTCTCAACTTTGAGAAAAACTTCCCTTCATTCAAAACTACATTCATTTTAACTGTGTGCTTGTGTAAACTCACTGCTTTTTTTTGTGATGTATCCCAAGTATTTAAAGACAGCTTTTAACAAACAATTTTAAGCTGCTGCTTTTATGACTTTTAAATTACAATTCAGGTTTTATTCAAAAGCAGTTTCACACCAGTGAAATCAGCAATCCTGTAAATAACATATGTGTGTTAGCATTTCTAAAGTCATAAAAAACCTGATATTCTGAATGAATGCCTATTGAGTTACAGAACAGTTTAAACGTTTACCCATAAGGTCTTCTGTTTGAGAGCAGACTTTATAGAGCAAAAGAAATCCAACACACAGAAATCAAAATTTACTAAGAACATATTTTAAAAGGACAAATGATAACCAGCTTAAAATCCATTCTTTAAGTCTAATGTTTCTGACTGCTGATAAGGATCATGGCTTTTAGTTACAACTTAAATAAATCAGTTCTCCCTAAATATTTCATTTGCTTCGCAGCTATTGAAGAGATTCCCAGGAAAGTTACAGCACTTCACAAGTAGCAAAGTTGCATTCTGTGGTGTAAAAGAACTGGAATTTTTTAACTGATGTGTTTCTCTCGAACTAGGAAAGAGAATACCACGCAGAAAATGTCATTTTCCTTCGGAGCCACAAGAGGGGAGCCTTTTCCTTCTGTAACTTAGGGAAAGTCTGTTCTAAACCCCTAGGCACGTGAAGACCATTTAAGAGGGAAAGTCAGCTCCTTAGATTCAGCAGAAAAGTTTAGCAGAATTTTTAAAGTCAATAAACACATACAGTCAATTAACAAGAAACCAGCCAACAGAGTTGTGGTCAATAACTCAGTGTCCAGCGGGAGACCAGTAACAAGTGGTGTCCCTCAGGGATTGGTGTTGGGACCGGTTTTGTTCAACATCTTTGTCAGTGACATGGACAGTGGGATTGAGTGTGCCCTCAGCAAGTTTGCCGATGACACCAAGCT